>SJYC01113175.1:0-26796 GCA_006408675.1 Madoqua kirkii
CCAGGAGGGGGTGGGGGACCTGGAGGGGGCGGCGGTCCAGCCGGGGGACCGCGGCCGCTGCAGCGGCGTCAGAGCGTGTCTCGCCTGCTGCTCCCAGCTTTCCTCCGGGAGCCCCCCGCCGAGCCGGGGCTGGAGCCGCCCCCAGAGGAGGACGGAGGAGAGCCGGCGGGGGTCGTGGAAGAGCTCGGCAGCGGGGGGCCCTGTTGGCTGCAGCTGGAGGAGGTCCCGGAGCCCGGGCCGCTCGGCGGAGGGGGACCCCTGCGTTCCCCTTCCTCGTACTCCTCAGACGAGCTGTCCCCCGGCGAGCCTCTGACTCCTCCACCCTGGGCCCCTCTGGGCGCCCCCGAGCGGCCAGAGCATCTTCTGAACTGGGTTCTGGAGCGGCTGGCCGGAGGGGCCACCAGGGACAGCGCCGCTTCAGGTAAGGAGTGGGCTGGCTCATCCATCCCGGAGTAGGGTTTGCCCCCTCCCCCACCCGGGTCCTCTTGCTTGCCCTTGGACGGTGAGGGTGGCGCCGTGCGGGAGCCTGGTGTGGGGTTGAGTGATCGGTTGAAGTGGGGTAGGGGCTATGGAGGGACAGAGCTTTCTGCAGCAGAGGAGTGGCAGAGCCACCTTCCTCTGCGTAGCAGCCTCACCCACGCCTAGAGAAGAAGCTGAACCCCTTTTCCTCATTGGGCTTCCCTTCCTCTCCCCTGGACATTTCATCCAGACCCTATGGGTCCCCGGTGTGGCTACCTCCTTCTGTGGCTGAGAATTAGAGCTTGACACACTAAGATGGAAGCTGCCCAGACCAGTCAGTGCAGCCCTCTAGAGGTGGCCAAGCCCCAAAAGACCTTCTAGGAGTCCCGGGTTCTCTTTAGAAGGCCCAGAGCAGAGGGCTGGCCCACTTGGTGGTGCAGCGCCAGACAGACACACAGTGGCCCAAGCTGCCTTTAGGCTCTGGCGAAGGGATGCATTGTCCCTAGCAGCTTGGGGGTGGGGGCTCGAGTGGAGGGAGGCATTCTAGTTGGGGGAGAATTCAGAAGGTGTCGGTGGCTGGGCAGACCTCAGGCCCTGCAGCATCCAGAGGGGTCTGAACCTCTCCAGCTCCCACTCTTCCGGCGGCAGGCCTCAGCACAGGGCCTCTTTAAAAATAACCACACCCTGAGAGGCTTATTCCCTAAATGATGAAGCTATTTTGCCACTCCCCACCAGCACCCCTGCTAAGGAGATTTTGAGGAAACTGAGGTCCCAGATTGGTGGTTAGTGGCTGAAGTAAAAGATCCAAGGGTCTTCAGGGCTAGTTGTCAACATTTCACCAACACCCAGTGTGGGGACTGAGGATCGGGAGCCCAGGCTGAGGGCTTACAGATGGGAGTTTCATCTATTGCTCCCAGACCTTTGCAGGTAGCCCTAAACCAGGTGTACGGAATGGGACTCCACTCCTCTAGATTTTTCTCAAGACCCAAGTACTCTCTTTGGCTCAGGTTGCAGTTGCCCTGGGGAGCTGACACCTTTTGGATTTAATTAGAAAAATATCAGACACACACAGCTCTCTTAACCATAACTTCCCGCCTACACTACACACACTGTGTCTCTATGACACATTCCCTGGGGAGGCTGTGCATTGGACCAGAGCCTGCCTAGGAAGAGACAGACACCAAACTGTAGCCCCTGTGGCACCATTTCCCCCACTCTGCCCCACGGTCCTCTTCCTTTGCTCTGTTTATCTTTCCTGTGAGATAAACAGTAGAGGGAAGGTTTGGGGACATCCCTAATCCTCATCCCCATCCCTGGGGCTGAGGATCAGGATGGGGGGCTCTCTGACTCACTTTAAAGACTGGGCAGAGAGAAAAAGGGAGAAACTGTCTTTCCCCTTTTGCCAGGGCCTGGTGCCACAGATGTTGCTCAGTGTCCCCTGAGGAAGGACTCTTGAATTGTCACTGTATTACCTGGACTGGCAGGCTGGATCTCCAGAGTAACTGGTTTGGGGGAACCCCAAAGCAGTCCCAGAATAATAGATGAGAATCAAGCTTAACTTGCTACTCTGATATTCTCCAATATAACCAATATTCTTAAGCTATCTCAGTTCCCTCCCAGGGTGTGTGGGCGGGGGAGACTTGCACAAGCTACCCCAAACAAGCCAAAGCAGCCCCCCGTGCCCACTGTACTTCACTCTGACACTCTGCTTGCCTCAAGCACAGTGAGAAAAGAACAGAAATGCAGGAGTCAGGGTTCTTACTCCAGCTCCAGGCAAGTTCCTCTCAGCTCTTGAACTGTCACTGTATTACCTGGACTGGCAGGCTCGATCTCCTGGCCTTGGTTTCTCATTTGTGAAATGAAATCATTGAAGTTGAGGATCTCATGTTGATTCACCCACTCCACTTTCATGGCTAGAATTGGAGGCCAGGGGATGGTGACCCAAGAGCCATCAGAAGCCTTGGGGCAATACCTGGGGACCTGGCCCTAACCTGTTCTGATGAGGACACCTGGCTCCCTCCCCGTGCCCTGCCTGTCTGTGTGTGTCAGGCTGCCCTGCCCCACCCCAGGGCTGGCTGCAAGTCAGGGCGACCTTGTACCTGGCTGACTGGCTGAGCCAGGCCCAGATGGGGGTGTGGAGGGGGAAAGGGTGGTGTGAGGAGCCACTCCCCTCCACCCTTGCATCATTAACTCTTCCATCCCTGGGCAGCTGGAGGACATAAGCTTTCTATTTAAAGGCTTTGGGATCAAAGAGATGGCAGTCATCTCTCTCCCTTTTAATGGGGCTGGTTCTCACCTGCCTAGTTGGAACTCAAAACTCTTAGGTAGGGAGTGAGGAGGGGAGGAGGGACATACACACACACACACACACACACACACACACACACACACATGCTGCCGCTGACCCTACCTCTGTGCTTAGAAGTTCTCTTGGCCTAGAGACAATTATAGGGACTACCTCTCTTCCCTGCCCCCCTCCCCAGACAGATCTCAAGCTTGGGTATTAAGTGACCCGCTACCCACACACACTGGAGAGAAGTGGGCGTGGCCATCGGAGGGCGCCCCCTCCTTCCCTCCAGTTGCCTCGGCAGCTGCCAACCCCACCCCCGCAGCGGCTGCTCAGAACCTTCACGCGTGTGTATGTGTGTGTGTGTTTGTGTGTGTGTGTGTGTGTTTGTGTGTGTGTGTGTGTATGGTGGGGCATGTGCAGAGCATGACTGGGCAAGTGGCGGAGGCTCCAGCCCAGCTAAAGAGAATTTGCCCTCGAGGCAAGAGAAGGGGCGTGGTGAGCGTCCAACCAGGTCCTGGAAGTGCCCTCCTGACATCAGTGGTGGCGACTGCTCTTACAGATACCCTGCTGGATGACATCGTCCCACTCATTCGCTCTTCCTTCCCACGGAGAAATTTCTGCAGGAGCTGCACCAGTAATATCCTTTTGTGAAGCTTGCAAAAGGGGAGGTCAAGGAGGGAGCCACTCCCTGCATCCCACAAGGCATGGGATGTGAGGGGCTAAGCTCCTCCCAAGAAAACACACCTGGGTTTCAGTCCCAGCTTCTTCACTCACCAACTGTGTGACCTCAGGAAGATCACCTGACCTCCTGGGGCCTCAGTTTCCCCTTCTGTAAAATAGGGCTAAACAGTACCTGCCCATGGGGCTGCTGTGGAGACCATTTTGGCAGTAGAGGTAGGAGTGCTTGGAGACTGCAGAGCCCTATATGGATGTAAGGTGTTATTATTCTATTAAGAGCGCCTCTCTCCACACTGAATTATTGCTCTAAACATCCGATTGCCCAGCAAGTTATTACAGGGTCTGATGTAAACATCAGGTCATGGCTGTGCTTTCATAGGGTCACTAGAGACAAGTCACTGACCGGGCTGTTCATAGGGCCTCTCACCGAGTTATTCTAGGACCTAATTGTAAATGGCAGGCCAGTGAATAGAATATCATAGGTTCTCTTTGAAACACCAGGCCTTACACAGAGAGATGGTCAGGTTTGTGGTTAGCACCATCGGCCTTTCAGCCTGCTGTGAGCTCTGGGCTGTGGGCTGATCAGGGGTTGGGTGGGTCCAGGCAGAGTAGCTTCTAGTGAATTTCTTCAAGTGAAATTCAAACAGGCAAGAGCTGCATGTGGTCAAGTGGGTGCCATCCCTACCTACTCTGGCAAAAACCTGGGCTGGGGCATGAGGGGTCCTGGTTCCAGGGAACTTCAGAGCCCCTTTCTCTCTGGCTCCAAACCTAGAGAACTTTTAGGGGTGGCCTTGGCTCCCATTGCAAAGCCTTGCCTTCCATACCCCTTACCAGTGTCCTCAAGTCTGCCTGCCAGGGCTTTTTCTTAACTTAGGGGTCAGCTTTGTTTGGGCAGGAGGCATGGAAGACCCTGAGGGGCTGGGCCGGAAGCAGGCCTGTCTAGCCATGCTCCTTCACTTCTTGGACACCTACCAGGGGCTGCTGCAGGAGGAAGAGGGGGCTGGCCGCATCATCAAGGTGGGCCTGGGATGAGAAGGTGGGTGACCAGGCTGTTTGCTCTGGAAGGGGCCCTTTTGAAGGAACCAAACTTCTCAAGTTGGGTACCTGGAAGAAAAGAGGCCAGCAAGTCCTAGCTTATAGGATTCTTCTGTGCTTGAAGGCATGGAGGCCCTGCCCTGCCTTTGCAGGGAGTGATGCTGGGATGAGACCCCTGCCCTCACCTTCTTTCTCCTTGTCTCTGCAGGACCTGTATCTGCTGATTATGAAAGATGAGTCCCTTTACCAGGACCTCCGAGAGGACACACTGAGGCTGCACCAGCTTGTGGAAACAGTGGAGCTAAAGTGAGGGAAATGGGCTCGGGGAGGGGCCAGGAAAGAAGTCCCCCTTGTTCCTCAATTAGAGGGCTGGGTGCCTCTGGCCTTTGGACTCCAAGATGCCTTGATTTCAGTCCCTTTCTCTTACTGGAGAGGAGCACAGGGCATTGTCTCCAGTCATTGTGGGGGTCCATTCTCCCATCCACTTATTTGTCAGTCCAGTGGTGTACTGATAAATATTGAACAGCCAGCACTTCAGGAAAAAGAGCCCTGACTTGTAGCTTTTGCTGATTCCCATGGTGTAAATTCGCTCACCATGGTTAATTTCAAGCTCCCAGCATGACATCATTGAATGTGAAGTTGGGAAGAGATGTGCAGCAGCAGGTCATTGTGTAGTATCTTTACCATACAAATCCAACAGACACAAATAACCTGAAGAGCCCAGAGAACGTGGTGAAACAGGAAATGACATTTTTTGTATTATAATAATTTGGCTATAAGTTTATAATATATATATGTTTATATACAGTTATCTATTATAATTAATTTTTTAATGGCTGTGTTTAAAACCAGTTGGCAAAATTCTCCAAAATTTAACAATCTGCCTTCACGAGGCATTGTGAGCTGACTTCAAGACACCAGTGTGTCCATCTGTCCATCTTTTCAGCCTTTTCAGTTTCTCCATCCCACTGTCATAACTCTCATTTAGGCTTCAGTATCTCTCACCTGGATTATGGCCACAGCCTCCGATCCAGGGCTTTAGCTTATAGTTTTGTGTCTTATGCTGATGCCAGAGAGATCTTTCAAACTTGACAACCTTGTGCTTCTGTTCCCAAAATATCCATGCCCCCCACAGCATCCTAGCCCCTCTCTGTCTGCCTTCTGCTGATCCTTCCCTTCACATCTCCCACATCCCCCCTTACGCATGACACTCCCTATACACTCACCAATTCCATGAACACCTGTGTGTTCTCAACTTCCTGCTATCACTTATATGGTCCACTCCAGAGTGCCCTCCTCCCACCCCCTTCTCTTCCTGTTTCCTTCAAGGTCCAGGTCAAATGCCATCTTCTCAGTTAAAGCATCTTTTGGCGGTAGCTGTCCCCCCACACCCCGCCTTCCTGTACCAACAAAACTCTTCTTGTGCCTTTATTATATCATCTAACACCTCCTGTCTGGTGTGAGAAGTAGCTGTATGCAAGTCTGTCTCCCTCCCAGACTGTGAAGTTTTTGTCAGTAAAATTCAGCAAACAGCTGATGACCTACACCTGCCGTGTACCAGGCAGCGTGCTAGGCCTAGAGGGGGAAAATAAAACCAGTTTATTTCATTCAGCTCTCAATCTTGTAGAAGAGATAAGACACGAAGGTAAACACGTATTAGCCCAATGTCCTATAGCCATTGAGACAAAAAGGTGACCTCTGCTGGTGGGTGGGGTGGACAGAGAAGAATTCAGGGAGGAGGTGGCGTTTGATTCGGTCATTCAGACAGCTGTCCCCTGCTGGCCATGGTCCTGTCTTCTGACCTCTTTCACCACTCTCTGAACCTGATGCTGGGGCATCCTTGACCGGATTCTGACATCCTTGCTTGATGCTGCCTGCCTGGCATGCAAGATGCCTGGCTGGGCTCTCTGATGCCCAAAACAGTGGGCTAAAGTGAGGGAAATGGGCTCGGGGAGGGGCCAGGAAAGAAGTCCCCCTTGTTCCTCAATTAGAGGGCTGGGTGCCTCTGGCCTTTGGACTCCAAGATGCCTTGATTTCAGTCCCTTTCTCTTACTGGAGAGGAGCACAGGGCATTGTCTCCAGTCATTGTGGGGGTCCATTCTCCCATCCACTTATTTGTCAGTCCAGTGGTGTACTGATAAATATTGAACAGCCAGCACTTCAGGAAAAAGAGCCCTGACTTGTAGCTTTTGCTGATTGCCATGGTGTAAATTCGCTCACCATGGTTAATTTCAAGCTCCCAGCATGACATCATTGAATGTGAAGTTGGGAAGAGATGTGCAGCAGCAGGTCATTGTGTAGTATCTTTACCATACAAATCCAACAGACACAAATAACCTGAAGAGCCCAGAGAACGTGGTGAAACAGGAAATGACATTTTTTGTATTATAATAATTTGGCTTTAAGTTTATAATATATATATGTTTATATACAGTTATCTATTATAATTAATTTTTTAATGGCTGTGTTTAAAACCAGTTGGCAAAATTCTCCAAAATTTAACAATCTGCCTTCACGAGGCATTGTGAGCTGACTTCAAGACACCAGTGTGTCCATCTGTCCATCTTTTCAGCCTTTTCAGTTTCTCCATCCCACTGTCATAACTCTCATTTAGGCTTCAGTATCTCTCACCTGGATTATGGCCACAGCCTCCGATCCAGGGCTTTAGCTTATAGTTTTGTGTCTTATGCTGATGCCAGAGAGATCTTTCAAACTTGACAACCTTGTGCTTCTGTTCCCAAAATATCCATGCCCCCCACAGCATCCTAGCCCCTCTCTGTCTGCCTTCTGCTGATCCTTCCCTTCACATCTCCCACATCCCCCCTTACGCATGACACTCCCTATACACTCACCAATTCCATGAACACCTGTGTGTTCTCAACTTCCTGCTATCACTTATATGGTCCACTCCAGAGTGCCCTCCTCCCACCCCCTTCTCTTCCTGTTTCCTTCAAGGTCCAGGTCAAATGCCATCTTCTCAGTTAAAGCATCTTTTGGCGGTAGCTGTCCCCCCACACCCCGCCTTCCTGTACCAACAAAACTCTTCTTGTGCCTTTATTATATCATCTAACACCTCCTGTCTGGTGTGAGAAGTAGCTGTATGCAAGTCTGTCTCCCTCCCAGACTGTGAAGTTTTTGTCAGTAAAATTCAGCAAACAGCTGATGACCTACACCTGCCGTGTACCAGGCAGCGTGCTAGGCCTAGAGGGGGAAAATAAAACCAGTTTATTTCATTCAGCTCTCAATCTTGTAGAAGAGATAAGACACGAAGGTAAACACGTATTAGCCCAATGTCCTATAGCCATTGAGACAAAAAGGTGACCTCTGCTGGTGGGTGGGGTGGACAGAGAAGAATTCAGGGAGGAGGTGGCGTTTGATTCGGTCATTCAGACAGCTGTCCCCTGCTGGCCATGGTCCTGTCTTCTGACCTCTTTCACCACTCTCTGACCTGATGCTGGGGCATCCTTGACCGGATTCTGACATCCTTGCTTGATGCTGCCTGCCTGGCATGCAAGATGCCTGGCTGGGCTCTCTGATGCCCAGTGGTGTCCACACCAGGATCCCGGAGGAGAGCCAGCCACCTAGCAAGCAGGTGAAGCCACTCTTCCGCCACTTCCGTCGGATAGACTCCTGTCTGCAGACCCGCGTGGCTTTCCGGGGTTCCGATGAGAGTGAGTGTTCTGGGGGCTCTGAGGGGTCTCCAGATTGTGGGTGCCCTCAATGGGGTTTCCTTCTGTCTCAGAACCAGTCCTTTTTACATCTTTTTCAGAGGCCAACCCATTTAAGATTGCAATGGGGTGGGGAACAGAGGTGCTCAGGAGGGGGCTGTGCTGATGCTGCCATTCTGCCCACTGGTGAAAAGCCACCTTCTGGTCTCTGTCTAGTCTTCTGCCGGGTCTACATGCCTGATCACTCTTATGTGACCATACGCAGTCGCCTCTCAGCATCTGTGCAGGACATTCTGGGCTCTGTGACAGAGAAGTTGCAGTACTCAGAGGAGCCTGCGGGGCGTGAGGATTCCCTCATCCTGGTTGCTGTGGCCTCCTCAGGAGGTGAGGGTCAGAAAGAGCTGGGCTGATGGGGGGTGGGGGGTGAGCAGAGGAGTGGTGGGACAAGGAGAGAAACTCACAAGCCCAATGCCCCAGGGGCAGAAGTAACAGCTGAATTCTAGGCCCTGGCTGCTACTCTAAATGTGGTCCTAGGACCAGCCACAGGAGCATCACCTGGGAGCTTGCTAAAAAGTATCTCAGCCCCCACCCTAGACCTGCAGAGTCAGAATGTGTTTTGATAAGATCCCCAGGTGATATCTATGCACATTAAAGTTGGGGACACAGTGGTCCAGGACACTTGGATGCTGCTCTGGGTGCTTGCCTCTTACTCACCTAGGGATCTGGTCCTCTAACCTCCTCAAGCATCTACGGATGCTACATTTTTGAGACCAAAGACACAGGATGGGCCTCCAATCCCAGAGGAAGGCAAAAGTCCCTGCAGTGTAGTTATAGCCTTATTTTCCTCTAAAACAGAAAAAAAAAATCCTGTTTTCTCAGTGTCACTGGGATGATAGAATAAGAGAAGAGCTAAAAAGAATGTTGGGAGTCAAAAGGAGGTTGTAAATACAAGACAATCCATTTTTTGAAAACTGTCGTTTAAATACAGCATAGGCCAGTGATGACAAGTCCCATTTGTCTAGAGTACATCTGTGCAGGGTTGGGAGCCTCGGGATGGGGCAGTGGCTGGGGGATGTGAGGGTGCAGGGGTCAATGCTAAGGCAAAGCAGCTCATTCTCCTGCAGAGAAGGTCCTTCTCCAGCCGACTGAAGACTGTGTCTTCACCACACTGGGCATCAACAGCCACCTGTTTGCTTGCACCCGAGACAGCTTTGAGGCCCTGGTAAGAACTTCATAAGCCTTGGCTGGTAGCAGAGGCTGAGAGGGGCTGGGGCAGAAATTCACAAGTCCAGCCCCTGTGCCCCTGCCTGCCCCACCAGGTGCCCCTTCCTGAGGAGATCCAGGTCTCCCCTGGAGACACGGAGATCCATCGCGGGGAGCCTGAGGACGTGGCCAACCACCTTACCGCCTTCCACTGGGAGCTGTTCCGCTGTGTGCACGAGGTGGGGACTGAGGCTGTAGCTGGGTGGGGGCCTGCAGAGAGGCAGCACTCTGGCCTGAAAGTTCTGGTTAGGACGCTCCGCGTCCTTGCAGCATGCCCTGGGGCAATGTGCCGCCAGAACCTCTCTAAGCCTTTGTCCCCGTATCTGGGGGAAAAAAGAAGAGAGGACCATCCCCCGCCTCCCATCAGGGTGGTTCAGGATCCAAGTGGCACTTATACAGAACCTGACCCACAGTTAGTATTTGTAAAATATTCACTATTAAAGAAAAGGCAGAGCCGGTAAGGTCGATCAGATGGTTCAAGCGCCTGGCAGCGTGTAAGCTTTCGGTAGATGGTAGAGTATTATTAATGTTGGTTGTTTCCCCTCCCCCTCGTTGTATCCTGTCCTGTCCCCCCTTTTTCTATTTTCCACCCCTCCCGCCCCCGACCTCCTGCCTGTCCTGGCTGCCTGCCTCCCACTGTCATCTCCCCGTCTCCCGCCTCCATCCCACACCCTGGCGCCCCCTCCGCCGCCCCGGCTTCAGCTGGAGTTCGTGGACTACGTGTTCCACGGGGAGCGCGGCCGCCGGGAGACGGCCAACCTCGAGCTGCTGCTGCAGCGCTGCAGCGAGGTTACCCACTGGGTGGCCACCGAGGTGCTGCTCTGCGAGGCCCCGGGCAAGCGCGCGCAGCTGCTCAAGAAGTTCATCAAGATCGCGGCCATGTGAGTGCGGCGGGCCGCGGAGCGGGAAGCCCTTGCCTCTCGCCCGCCCCTCACTGACCCCGCCTCCTGCCCCTGCTGACCCCGCCTCTCGCCCCCGCAGCTGCAAGCAGAACCAGGATCTGCTGTCCTTCTACGCGGTGGTCATGGGGCTGGACAACGCCGCCGTCAGCCGCCTGAGGCTCACCTGGGAGGTGAGGTGGCTGCCTCCTCGCCTCCCCCCTGCGTCGGCCCACCTCGGGGATCTTGGCCTCCACACACAGTCTTGACATCCCTGGGCTCACCCCAGAGATCTTTCCCCGGACGGCTGCTCACCTCTGGGAAGCTTTTGTGAGGACTGGAAGGAGGCGCCCTCTTCTGGCGACTACAGCTCCGGGGCACCGGGCAGGGCTGAAGGGCCGGGTACCTGTGCAAATCAGTGAAGGCGAATCCGCGCCTGACCGCGGGGTGGTGCGTGGGGGGCAGGCAGCCCGGCCCAGGTCGCAGAATGGGCTCAGGAATTTCAGCCCGCACCCAGGGAGGCTTTGTACGTGGCTCAGGCATCAGCAGTGGCCTCCATTTCGCCAGAAGAGATCATTCCTCTGGGCCGCTGCCAATGCCCCAGACCTAGCCCAAGGCTGGGTCTACTTCCCCACCCCTAGGCTTCCTAGCCCCTTGCCAGGCATTCTGGACCTTTTCCCCTCTAACACCTAGGGATTAGTCAGGTGGGCCCATGAAACCCAAGGAGCTCCAGAATCTGACATCTCCTTCTTCAACCTGCAGAAGCTGCCAGGGAAATTCAAGAACTTGTTCCGCAAATTCGAGAACCTGACGGTGAGTGGCTTTGGCTCTTTTATCTGCCACTGGACTGGTACCCCAGAGACTCAGTGCCTGCAAACCTTTCACCTCCAGCTTCCCTTTCAAGGTTTTCTGTGTCTGGGAGCCCCCCTCCCCACCCCCCTCCTCCAGCCCACCACGCTGGGAGAGAAGCTGGGAGGGGTGTGGCTTTGTTTTCCCCAGAGAAGAGGATACAGCAGTGAAGTCCCTACTTAAATACCCAAGCACACCCCTGTCTTTTTGGAGATATTTGTAGGGAAGAGGCTGGGGGAGGGGGAGGGGGACAACTTTGGGGTACACTGGGCCTATTTGTCACTTTTTTCCCTCTGTTGTGGAACCCTAGGACCCCTGCAGGAACCACAAAAGCTACCGGGAAGTGATCTCCAAGATGAAACCCCCTGTGATTCCTTTCGTGCCTCTGATCTCAAAGGTGAGAGTCGCTTCTAAGCTATGTTCCTCTCCACACGTTCCATGCCCCGTTCAGACCCTCAGTCCCCTCTCAATTCAGCTCTGTGTGTGGCCACATAGAGAGAAGCCCCCAGGTTGAAGTGCTTCGGGGGAGGGGAAAGGCCCTTTGGACCTCCTCTCCCTTTTTTTTTAAACTTTTATTTGCATCTGTGTATGTGTGATCTATTCTCCAGCCATAAGTTTTTATTTCTTCAGTATTTTTCTGGGATGTCTTTTTCTTCTGTGCAGCCTCCTCTCTGGTTCAGGAACAGTCTGTTCTTTTTCAATAAGGATCATCTCCATGTGGCAGGGAGGGTTCATGTATGGGTTGATCTGAGCATGAGCTCTGTAAGACCCGCCAGCATCCTGGGGGCTTTGTTCACTGGGGTGTGCTCAGTGACCAGGGAATCTACCTCTCCGCCCTCAAGTTCAGCATTACTCTCTGCATTTTTGAGCATGTGCAGTAAAAATTCAGCACTCTTTGGACCACCAACCCTGAGTCTGTTACAGCTCCACCGCTGTAACAACTGGGTGGCATGCGTTGCTTCTGTAAAGTGACACCCTTCAGATACTGGGTGCCTTTTTGGGTTCTTAAAGTGAACACAAAGATTTGAACCTCTTGATTTGCGTGACTTTCTGGGGTCAAGTGAACAGCGAATCATTTTTACAGGTCTCCTTGGGTCTCTTCCAGGAAAAGTGGATCCCCCCTCTTACCCCTTTGCTTCTCTCCCCATCCCTAGACCTGACTTTCCTGCACGAGGGAAGTAAGACCCTGGTAGATGGCTTGGTGAACATTGAGAAGCTGGTGAGTGACTCGGCCAACCCCAGTCCCATGAGTGGGGCGGCTGGTACCCTCCCCGGCTCTTGGCACACACACCCCTGCAGACAGCACCTTTTCGCATGGTGCCCAGCTTGCCCGGCGGACTCCTGACTGTCTCTCTGGTGGCGTCACTGTGGCAGCCTGCCCATGGGTGCCAAAACTGACAGGCAGCTTGGGGCGGGGGCAGCTCTGCCTCTCCCTAACCTGGCCCCCTGTCACACCCCATCTTTGGTCCAGTGGAGGAAGGGGAGCCTTGGGAGGGGAGCACCTTTCTGGGCCCTTTTCGGGACTCAATTCTTGTCATCTCCCAGCATTCAGTGGCCGAAAAAGTGAGGACAGTCCGCAAATACCGGAGCCGGCCCCTTTGTGAGTACTCGGGGTTTTGAGGGCGTGACAGGTGGAGATTTGACAGAGCAGGAGGGTTTCTGGGAGACTCCCGCACTCCAGTGTTTATTTCCTTAAACATCTCATTTCTCCATTCTCTCCCATTCTTCCTGGGGCCCCTCCTGCCCACCAACCACCCCAGTCCACACCCTTCTTCCCTTGGGCTGGTTGTGTGCAGGGGAAGAAGGGCACCCTAACCGCCTGCCTCCCTGTCCTTGCATCCCCAGGCCTTGATATGGAGGCCTCCCCACATCACCTGCAGACCAAGGCCTACGTGCGCCAGTTCCAGGTTATTGACAATCAGAACCTCCTCTTCGAGCTCTCCTACAAGCTGGAGGCCAACAGTCAGTGAGAACTGAGGTTCTGGTCAGCCCCTCACCAGGGTCCTTGGGCACCTGGCACTCAAGCACTTTGCACAACTCCCTGCCCACACCTGACAGCTTTCTTCTGGAGCTGCTTCCTGCCCCACGGGAAGGAGTTGGGTGGACTGAGCCCTGGACTCATAAGCCTGTTCTTCCTGCTGAAGTCCTCTCCCCCATGCTCCTTTAAGCCCAAGCCACCCTCTGCTGGTTCCTGCCCTCCCAGGGGAAGCAGTGGGCAGAGAACTCCTTCCTTGGCCCCTCCCATCCAGGTCTGTTCCGGAGATGGAGTTTCTCATCTCCTCTACTCAAGCAGGCAGGAAGGCTTTGCCCATCCCCCGGCCTATCTCATCTCACAGAGCAGAGCTGTGGGAGGGATTGGCAGCCTTCCTCTCCACCACCTGCCTGGCTTCTGCCTGGCTTCCGCCTGACTTCTTCTTGGTGAGGGCTGGGACCCCTAGATGCACCACCAGATGTGATATTGCCCTTGTGTCTGTCTGCGTGCGTGCGTTTGTGTTTGCACATGTGTGTGTGTTTGCACGTGTTTGTGTGGCCCCTTTGAAGGAGTAGCGCTGCATCTTGCATTTGAGGGAAGGTGCTGTGTGTCCTTCTGTTTGGTGCTACCCTTGTCTGCTCTGCTCCTGGAACAGTACAGGGTGCTTTCCCCACCCCACCACTCCCTGCCCAGCTCCTCCGCTGCCCTGCACACCCAGGCTTGTGGGTGAAGCTGCTCTGGAGGGCAGAGAGCAGCAGCAGACAGGAGGGTTACCATCAGCCCTTACAGGTCCCCCACTCAGGCCTCCTAAAGTTCCCTGGGTGGGCTCTGATGAGAGGGTAAAAGAAGCTCAGGGAAACACAGGCTTAAGCTGCCTACAGGACCCTCCCTCCACATTGCAGTGGGGTGAGTTGTGGTAGCAGGAGTCAGGGTTGATTTCTGCCCATCCTCCTGATTTTAGGGTGTCTGAAGGCAACGGCACCCCATTCCAGTACTCTTGCCTGGGAAAATAACAGTATTTAATAGTTGTCAAATTTTATACTTTTTTCCCATCTTATTGAATTGGATAGAATGTTTAGAACAACGCTGAATGAAAATGGAAAGAAAAAACTGTTGTTATTCTCAAATCAAAGGGAAAACTTTCACCATTTTACTATTAAGAATGATCCTTATTATAGTATCTTTTGTAAATATCATACACCAGGTTAAGAAATTTATTTTAATTCTGATTTTGCTGGGATTATAGATAACAACTGAATTTTTCATTTCATCAGATCCTTCCTCTGTATCTGCTGAGATTATCAAGTGGTTTTTCTTGTTTTGTTTGTTCATCTAACCGCTTACAATGAAGGATTTTTTTTTAAGACTTCCAATTCCAGCAGTAGTACTGTTGCTTCCTTGTGCTTCATGTGGGCCTAGAGGGCCAGAGAATTTTTCTCAGCATTTGTTCTCTGCCCTCCTAATTCTTGCAAAGCAGTTGTCATTCAATTGCTCAGTCATGTCCCACTCTTTGCAGCCCCATGGACTACAGCATGCCAGGCTTCCCTGTCCTTTACCATCTCCTGAATGTTGCTCAAACTCATGTCCGTGAGTCGTTGATGCCATTCAACCATGTTATCCTCTGTCGTCCACTTCTCCTCCTGCTTTCTATCTTTCCTAGCATCAGGGTCTTTTCCAACGAGTCAGCTATTCTCATCAGGTGGTCAAAGCCTCAGCTTTAGCATCGGTCCTTCCAGTGAATATTCAGGGTTGACTTTCTTTAGGATAGACTGGTTTGATCTCCTTGCAGTCCAAGGGACTCTCAAGAGTCCTTTCTCCCACACCACAGTTCAAAAAAGCATCATTTTTCAGCCTTCTTTATTGTCCAACTCTCACAGTCATACACGACTACCGGAAAAACCATAGCTTTGACTATACAGTCCTTTGTTGGAAAAGTGATGTTTCTGATTTTTAATACACTGTTTAGGTAGGAAGCCTCTTGTCCCATCTTGTCCCTCCCTCAGGGGTAGACTGCTGGCTTGTGGCTTGGTGCATACTCCTGGTGGGGATGAGAAGGTTCAAGGATACTTTATTCCAGTGTTAAGCTTACAATGTTCTGTGCATCTGGGTCTTAGCCACGTAGCTTTTCCAGTATTCCTCCCAATTCCTCTCAAGATGTTCAACCTCTTACTTGACTCTGAAGTTCTTCGGTGGGGACACGCGTCCTGCTCTTTCCCCAGTGGCAGCAGACCTCTGCTTTGGGTCAGTGTGAGATTCTGGGCCCGAGAGAGTGAGCATCCCTCCCCTGGGCCCTGAGGACTTTTGCTTCTACCTCTCTCCCAGATACTGTGCATCTTTTCCAGGGCCCTCAAGAGTACGAGGGTTTTCTGTCCTAAAAGGTGTTGTATTAGACAGTGGAGTGGGGAAGCAGAACTGGTTTGTGCCTTTGTGATACCAACATGCTCTCTCTGGCTTCCTGCCCTAACCTTAATCTTTCTGCTGAGCTGCCAGGAAATGCCTTACAAAGAAAAAAGAGCTTCTGAATGAGTGTATATCCCTTTGTGTCTGGGGGATCCCCGGGTGTCTGTACTGTTCTGTCAGCCCCTTTTGGCCTTTGAGAATTTGTTACCATTTTAGCTGTTTTCTTCTTACCCACTTCCCAAATGAGCATATGTCCGTCTCATGAACTGTCAGAGGTGAAATGGTCCCTATGTCCTATCTCTCCTCAGAATGGCTGTTACCGTTTGAGATTTAGTTAATCTCTTTGCCTTGTGACCTCAGGTCTCTGATAAGCTCAGGAAAAGTTAGTATTTTATAGCTTATCTGACCCTCAAGAGTACGAGGGTTTTCTGTCCTAAAAGGTGTTGTATTAGACAGTGGAGTGGGGAAGCAGAACTGGTTTGTGCCTTTGTGATACCAACATGCTCTCTCTGGCTTCCTGCCCTAACCTTAATCTTTCTGCTGAGCTGCCAGGAAATGCCTTACAAAGAAAAAAGAGCTTCTGAATGAGTGTATATCCCTTTGTGTCTGGGGGATCCCCGGGTGTCTGTACTGTTCTGTCAGCCCCTTTTGGCCTTTGAGAATTTGTTACCATTTTAGCTGTTTTCTTCTTACCCACTTCCCAAATGAGCATATGTCCGTCTCATGAACTGTCAGAGGTGAAATGGTCCCTATGTCCTATCTCTCCTCAGAATGGCTGTTACCGTTTGAGATTTAGTTAATCTCTTTGCCTTGTGACCTCAGGTCTCTGATAAGCTCAGGAAAAGTTAGTATTTTATAGCTTATCTGACCTTTTCTCATTGTTAGGATAAGTGTGATATTCTGTTCTGGCCTTTGACCTAAGTGGTAGCAAAACTTCAAATTTTTAAAAATATACACACATATGCATGTACATATATATATATATCTCCCAGCTTTTTAAGTTTCCCAAAGAAAGATGAGTTTTTTTTTTTCTCTTTCTCTCTCCATGCATTACCTAGTCTGCACTTGTCAGAGCTAGAACACTTGCGTCAGTATTATTTTTAGTAATCTTTACAAACAAAATTAATTGTTGCTCTAATATATTTGGGAGCATCTGAGGGTCAATGGATTTTGTATAACATAATTTCATTGCTTTCAACAGGGTAGAGTTCAAGTTTTCTTGTGCATAAAGAA
Organism: Madoqua kirkii; assembly: GCA_006408675.1. Taxonomy (NCBI): domain Eukaryota; kingdom Metazoa; phylum Chordata; class Mammalia; order Artiodactyla; family Bovidae; genus Madoqua; species Madoqua kirkii. Next base: position 16,726 of record SJYC01113175.1, read on the forward strand.
GTCTGGTAACTGGCATGTGGGGCTGCAATTGTACTTTGATCATTGGAGAATTGTTTCTTTAGTTCTGTTCCAACACTTTAGCAGTATGCTTCATCCTCAAAGATTTTCCAGCAGCTAAGCTGATGCCTGGAGCCCAGCCATCTTATTTGTGCTCTGTGCAGCAGTAGCGAGCAAACAAACTGCAATGGCAAAGGTTGTGCTAGCAGTGGGTTTGTTGTTGCTGTTCAGTTGCTAAGTCATGGTTGACTCTTTGCGACCCCATGGGCTGCAGCATGCCAAGCTTCCCTGTCCTCCACTATCTCCCGGAGTTTGCTCAAATTCATTTCTATTGAGTTGGTGATGTTATCTATCCATCTTATCCTCTGTCACCCCCTTCTCCTTTTGCCTTCAGGTTTTCTCAGCATTAGGGTCTTTTTAAATGAGTTGGCTCTTTGCATCAGGTGGCCAAAGGACTGGAGCTTCAGCTTCAGCAACAGTCCTTCCAGTGAATATTCAGAGTTGATTTTCTTTAGGACTGACTGGTTTGACCTCCTTGCAGTCCAAGGGACTCTCAAGCCTTCTCCAACACCACAATTTGAAAGCATCGATTCAGTGCTCAGCCTTCTTTATGGCCCAGTTTTCACATCCATACATAACAAATGGAAAAAACATAGCTTTTACTATACAGACCTTTGTCAGCAAAGTAATGTCTCTGGATTTTAATATGATGTCTAGGTTTGCTATAGCTTTCCTTCCAAAGAGCAAGTGTCTTTTAATTTCATGGCAGCAGTCACCATCTGCAGTAATTTTGGAGCCCAAGATAATAAAATCTGGTACTGTTTCTGCTTTTCCCCATCTATTTACCATTAACTGACAGGACCATGTACCATTATCTTAGTTTTTTAAATGTTGAGTTTCAATCCAGCTTTTTCACTGTCCTCAAGAGGCGCTTTAATTCTCTTCGCTTTCTACCATTAGAGTTGTACCATCTGCATATCTGAGGTAGTTGATATTTTTCCCAGCAATCTTGATTCCAGCTTATGATTCATTCAGCCTGACATTTTGTATGATATACTCTGCATATAAGTTAAGTAAGCAGGGTGACAGTATACAGCCTTGACATACTCCTTTCCAAATTTTGTCCAGTCATTTGTTCCATGTCCAGATCTAACTGTTACTTCTTGATCTGCATAAATTAGCTGGTTTAACCCCCCTCAAAAATGTTCTCCAGAAACTACCCAATATTTTCTTCCTGAGTACCATTTGTTTGTTTGTTGCAAACAAAGCTGTTATGTATAGTGTTTCTGTTGTACACATAAATCCTCAGAATGTGTCAGTAATAGGGAAGGAAGGGAAAGGTTAGTATTGGGTAGGTTCTTAGCTGACTCAATAGAAAAGACCCTAATGGGAAAGACTGAAGGCAGGAGGAGAAGAGGACAACAGAGGATGAGATGGTTGGATAGCATCACTGACTTAATGGACACGAGTTTAAGCAAGCTCCGGGAGATGGTGAAGGACAAGAAGCCTGGAGCACTACAGTCCATGGGGTCAAAAAGAGTCCGACACAGCTGAGAGAATGAACAATCTGAGGCTCTTAGCAGCCTCAGTCACAATTAGAGGATGGGGACTACATAAGTAATCAGATTTCTAAGGCAGGATGATGTGGGTTAAAATACAGAGGATCTATCAAAAACAGAGCCGGGTTCTGCTTCAGCTCTGCAAATTACTAGCTATGTGACTTTGAGTGAGGTCCTTATCCTAACTGGTCCTACTTTTTCAGCTGTAAAAGGACATCATATTAATAGTGACTTCTTGAAATATTTTTTGTGAAGATATATGCAAAGGGTCTATCACATAGGAGAAGATTAATAAATGATATAATTTATTTCACCCACCTATATTAATATGAATTCAGTTATTTAAGGGAGGGCAGAGTCTATTCATGCCTAGTACTGACTGAGAGGGTAGAAAGGCAGGTTGTCTTATTTCTCCTGTGTAAAGCTTTCTCTCCTAGAGGGGATGGAAAGTCTCAATTTCTACCCTTAAATAGATCAATTTTATCCTTTGAACTATACTGAAATATTGTGCAAAATTTAGGCTAAGGATAACACTTCATATAATATCAAAGCAATAAACAGATAAAATGCGTTCTAGTTTGAATTTTACCACTGAAAGTTATGAAAATTGGGAAAGTCATCAGAACATACTGGATCTCAGGGTTGTCAGCTGATAAATAGGTGATCAACCTTAACTACCTATTGGATCTTCAGCTCAGTTCAGTTCAGTCACTCAGTCGTGTCCGACTCAGCGTGGCCCCATGAATGCCAGCACACCAGACCTCCCTGTCCATCACCAACTCCCGGAGTTCACTCAGACTGGCATCCATCCAGTCGGTGATGCCATTCAGGCATCTCATCCTCTGTTGTCCCCTACTTCTCCTGCCCCCAATCTCCCCCAGGATCAAAGTCTTTTCCAGAGTCAACCCTTTGCATGAGGTGGCCAAAGTACTGGAGTTGCAACTTTAGCATCATTCCTTCCAAAGAAATCCCAGGGTTGATCTCCTTCCAAATGGACTGGTTGGGTCTCCATGCAGTCCAAGGGACTCTCAAGAGTCTTCTCCAACACCACAGTTCAAAAACATCAATTCTTCAGTGCTCAGCCTTCTTCACAGTCCAACTCTCACATCCATACATGACTACTGGAAAAACCATAGCCTTGACTAGATGGACCTTAGTCGGCAAAGTAGTGTCTCTGCTTCTGAATATGCTATCTAGGTTGCTCATAACTTTTCTTCCAAAGAGTAAGCGTCTTCTCATTTCATGGCTGAAGTCACCATCTGCAGTGATTTGGAAGCCCAAAAAAATGAAGTCTGACACTGTTTCCACTGTTTCCCCATCTATTTCCCATGAAGTGATGGGACTGGATGCCATGATCTTCGTTTTCTGAATGTGAGCTTTAAGCCAACTTTTTCACTCTCCACTTTCACTTTCATCAAGAAGCTTTTGAGTTCCTCTTCACTTTCTGCCATAAGGGTGGTGTCATCTGCACATCTGATATTGATATTTCTCCCAGCAATCTTGATTCCAGATTGTGTTTCTTCCAGCCCAGCGTTTCTCATAATGTACTCTGCATATGAATAAAATAAGCAGGGTGACAATATACAGCCTTGATGTACTCCTTTTCCTATTTGGAACCAGTCTGTTGTTCCATGTCCAGTTCTAATTGTTGCTTCCTGACCTTCCTGATTTCTCAGGAGGCAGGTCAGATGGTCTGGTATTCCCATCTCTTTCAGAATTTTCCACAGTTGACTGTGATCCACACAGTCAAAGGCTTTGTCATAGTCAATAAAGGAGAAATAGATGTTTTTCTGGAACTCTCTTGCTTTTTCCATGATCCAGCAGATGTTGGCAATTTGGTCTCTGGTTCCTCTGCTTTTTCTAAAACCAGCTTGAACATCAGGGAGTTCACGGTTCACGTATTGCTGAAGCCTGGCTTAGAGAATTTTGAGCATTACTTTACTAGCATGTGAGATGAGTACAATTGTGCGGTAGTTTGAGCATTCTTTGGCATTGCCTTTCTTTGGGATTGGAATGAAAACTGACCTTTTCCCGTCCTGTGGCCACTGCTGAGTTTTCCAATTTGCTGGCATATTGAGTGCAGCACTTTCATAGCATCATCTTTCAGGATTTGAAACAGCTCTACTGGAATTCCATCACCTCCACTAGCCTTGTTTGTAGTGATGCCTTCTAAGGTCCACTTGACTTCACATTGTAGGATGTCTGGCTCTAGATGAGTGATCACACCATCATGATTATCTGGGTCATGAAGATAATTTTTGTACAGTTCTTCCGTGTATTTTTGCCACCTCTTCTTCATATCTTCTTCTTCTGTTAGGCCCATACCACTCCTATCCTGTATCGAGCCCATCTTTGCATGAAATGTTCCCTTGGTATCTCTAATTTTCTTGAAGAGATCTCTAGTCTTTCCCATTCTGTTGTTTTCCTCTATTTCTTTGCATTGATTGCTGAAGAAGGCTTTCTTATCTCTTCTTGCTTTTCTCTGGAACTCTGCATTCAGATGCTTATATCTTTCCTTTTCTCCTTTGCTTTTCGCCTCTCTTCTTTTCACAGCTATTTGTAAGGCCTCCTCAAACAGCCATTTTGCTTTTTTGCATTTCTTTTCCATGGGGAAGGTCTTGATCCCTGTCTCCTGTACAGTGTCACAAACCTCATTCCATAGTTCATCAGGAACTCTATCATATCTGGTCCCTTAAGTCTATTTCTCATTTCCACTGTATAATCATAAGGGATTTGATTTAGGTCATACCTGAATGTCTAGTGATTTTCCCTGCTTTCTTCAATTTGAGTCTGAATTTGGTATTAATGAGTTCATGATCTCAGCCACAGTTAGCTGCTGGTCTTGTTTTTGTTTATTGTATAGAGCTTCTCCATCTTTTGCTGCAAAGAAGACAATCAGTCTGATTTCAGTGTTGACCATCTGGTGATGTCCATGTGTAGAGTCTTCTCTTGTGTTGTTGGAAGAGGATGTTTGCTATGACCAGTGCATTTTCATGACAAAACTCTATTAGTCTTTGCCCTGCTTCATTCCATATTCCAAGGCCAAATTTGCCTGTTACTTCAGGTCTTTCTTGACCTCCTACTTTAGCATTCCAGTCCCCTATAATGAAAAGGACATCTTTTTTGGGTGTTAGTTCTAAAAGGTCTTATAGGTCTTTATAGAACCATTCAATTTCAGCTTCTTCAGTGTTACTGGTTGGGGCATAGCCTTGGATAACTGTGATATTGAATGGAGATGAACAGAGATCATTCTTTCATTTTTGAAATTGCATCCAAGTACTGCATTTTGGACTCTTTTGTTGACCATGATGGCTACTGCGTTTCTTCTGAGGGATTCCTGCCCGCAGTAGTAGATATAATGGTCATCTGAGTTAAATTCACCCATTCCAGTCCATTTTAGTTCTCTGTTTCCTAGAATGTCGATGTTCACTCTTGCCATCTCCTGTTTGACCACTTCCAATTTGCCTTGATTCATTGCATCTTAAAGCACCACAATTCTATGCAGTTTTATTTGCCCTAGACAAATAGGGCAAATATTTCTTCTTGTCAAAACAAATTTCCCAGAGTCTAGCAAATACGTGATAAATGTTTATTATTTTAAACAAAGTTGAATTTTTATAGGAACTGCCTTTGTGTAGAGGCTTTGCCAAGTCTTGAAATGAAACAATAGGATTCATTAAACACATGTTATTGTGTGTTAGAAAACTGGCTTCACATTCTGGTAGGGAAGATTTCTGGCTTAGATGAGTGCGTCATTTGGGGCAAGTCACTTAAACTCTCTGAGCCTTAGGTTGGACAATATATTTTAAAGCCATGATGAGCAGCAAATGAAATAAGAAAATATAAAAGTGCTTTTAAAAACTGTACAAGTTTAGTGCTAAGCTCTTTAGAAGATCCAGCAGATAAAGTATAGAAAGTATCCTCATTCTTTGGTATGGAGATTGTATGGTTTTATAAATAAAATACAGTAAGATAAAATACAATAAAATAAAGTAAGTAAAATAAGATAAAAAGTACATCAAATAAAGTACAATAAAGTGAAATAAAATAAATGCATTTTATAAATAAAATACAGTAATAATAAAGCTACTAAAGACCGTTGCTTTAAAGTTTGTGTTAGATTTTGCCAGTCAGTTTTTCTGTCCATGTTATGTTGTAGGAAGTGGTGGGTCTAGTGTAGCCCACAGAGGCAAGAATAGCATATACTTCATGACTCTGTATATGAAGTCTGTCCTTGAGGTGAATTTCCTGATGTGATCTTTCTCTGCATCCAGAGCATTCTGCTTGCGACCTGGTGAGGCTGAAACAAATAGCAAATCATCTGCAGTGCATGGCTATTAGGGCTGTCTGCTCTCCTCATGTGCCCAGCTGAATTGACAGTTAAGCCTCCTTCTCTATAAAAAGCAAGTTGTTAGTAAAAGCATGGTTGCCATATGACAAAATCATCTCTATTGTTAAAGTGATTAAATGTAACTACCATTCCTGGTCTTTAAGAAGACGTTATGTTTTTTAATGAAAAGCTAGAGATTATTTTGGCTTTCAGACATACATCAAGGTTATATAGCCCCCATTTCTATATGTGTATCTTTATTTACTTTGTCAGTACCTTTTAAAACTAGAAGCATGTCACATGTATGTTAAATTGTGCCCTAATATAAGTATACAGATTGATGGATTTTTGCATAGTTATGTACTGTGTTATTACTACCCGGGTCAAGATACAGAGCATTTCCAATCCCCAACAAGTTCCCTTGTATATCTACTCCCCATCAATAACTTTTTGGTTTATCATATTCTTTAAAATGTTGGCTTTATAATAATGAGAATCTGAAAAGGTAGGAAGTGTTTTGAAGGGCAATACAATCTTTTGAAAAACTTGGGAAATATTGATAATTGTTTCAAAAAAGAAAAGCCTCTGAACAATGATGAATAGTGCAGTGAACTATAGTAACAATATTGAAGCAATCAGCTATACACCCACCAGAAACAAAATTGCAATGTGGAAACCTCATGATATTCTATCCAAATCTTCCACCTGCTAACCAAAAAATAGAGCCACCACGCAGCCTGGTGAGTATTCCATCAGTCATGTTGCCTGGCAACCTCAGCTAGTATGAGAGACACCCAGTTGAGCAGCAGAGAGTAAAACTAGAAGGTATCTTGGAAACAGTAGGGTCCAGCTGAAAAAGAGGGAGGGAGGATGATAAGGAGAGAGGAATAAAAAAGGAGTAACTTGACCATTGATCCATGTTAGTCATGACCGTGAAGAGTTGTTGTTATTTCATTTTCTGTCTAGTAACACGCAACTAGCTTAGAGCAAAATCCTTTGGGTCTCTTCTTCCTTCACTCTGCTTTCCTCCTCTGCTGCGTCTGCAGGTATGAGTGCAAAGGTTTGGCAAGATATATCATTATTAATTTTTTAAGAGGGAAGAATGTTAATAGTCATTTTCGGCACATTCAAATGTTAACTAAGAGTTCACTGAGATTTGCATCATGCAGTATTCTGTTTGCTTCAGTCATACTTAATCTGGTTTTTAAATTAATATACTTTTGCTAAAAAATGAAAAGTAAAGGAGATCAAACCAATCAGTTCTAAAGGAAATCAACCCTGACTATGCATTGGAAAGACTGGTGCTAAAGCTCCAATACTTTGGCCACCTGATGTGAAGAGCAGACTCATTGGAAAAGACTATGATGCTGGGAAAGACTGAAGGTAAAAGAAGGTGAGGGTGGCAGAGGATGAGGTGGTTAGATAACATCACCAACTCAGTGGACGTAATGAGCAAACTCCAGGAGATTTGGTGATGGGGAAGGAAGGACAGGGAAGCCTCGAGCTGCAGTCCATGGGGTTGCAAAGAGTTGGACACAACTTGACAACTGAACAACAGCAACAATAAAATAAAATACCTTCCATCTAGAGTAAACCCCTTTCATGAAAGGCATGAAGGAATAGTGAGGGAGATGCCTCAGTCCCTCTAGGGGACTCAGAAATGATATACACCAGGCACACAGGGTGAGAATCTGAGATGACAACTTTAGCTGAGCCCTTTATTTTGAGATACAACTTTTATGTATTTTTCTAGAGAGATATCTTCCATCCTCCATAATTTGGTATAAAACCTTTGCTGCTGTCCTGTGCTCTAACCCCACATTACTCCTTCCTCCTTCTTAAAAGATGACATGCAGAGAAAATAGCATCTGTGGATTACAAGGTTCCTGCTAATTTACCTCTGTCCATAAATTCTTTCATTTTTCCCTCCCAGTGTGTCTTCCTCCATTAGGCAGTGCCATCGTGCATGCTCCTGACCTTATACCTGTATGTGTCCTAAGAGTCCCAACTTAAATGGATATTTTCTTCCTCTTCTGTATCTTCAGTTTTCTCACTGTCTCCAAATTTCCTTTATTGGCATTAAAGATGTCAAAATATTTTTCTGCTTAAAAGCAAAAGAGTATCTATTAACAAATCCTCCCTTCATTCCAAGTCCACCTTAGCTGCAGGTTACCTCTTATCTCTCAGTTCAGTTCAGTTGCTCAGTCGTGTCTACCGCTTATCTCTACTCAGAGTTAAATGTTTCTAAGAATTATCTATATTCCTTGTTTTAAACCTGCATCCTCCATTCACACCTCAACACAATGAGGCTTGTTATCTCAGCTTGTCTAAAAGTGTTCTTTCTTAGGTAACTGAAATTAGTCTTGGAACTATGTATGGTCTACAATTCTTTGATCTCTTGCATGATTTTGTACCATCTGAATGCAGAGTTCCAAAGAATATCAAGAAGAGATAAAAGAAAGCTTTCTTCAGTGATCAATGCAAAGAAATAGAAGAAATGAACAGAATAGGAAAGACTAGAGATCACTTCAAGAAAATTAGAGATACCAAGGGAACATTTCATGCAAAGATGGGCTCGAGAAAGGACAGAAATGGTCTGGACCTAACAGAAGCAAAAGATATTAAGAAGAGGTGGCAAAAATACATGGAAGAAGTGTACAAAAAAGATCTACACCACCCCGATAATCACGATGGTGTGATCACTCATCTAGAGCCAGACATCCTGGAATGTGAAGTCAAGTGGGCCTTAGAAAGCATCACTACGAACAAAGCTAGTGGAGGTGATGGCATTCCAGTGGAGCTGTTTCAAATCCTGAAAGATGATGCTGTGAAAGTGTTGCACTCAATATGCCAGCAAATTTGGAAAACTCAGCAGTGGCCACAGGACTGGAAAAGATCAGTTTTCATTCCAATCCCAAAGAAAGGCAATGCCAAAGAATGCTCAAACAGCCACACAATTGCACTCATCTCACATGCTAGTAAAGTAATGCTCAAAATTCTCCAAGCCAGGCTTTAGCAATACGTGAACTGTGAACTCCCTGATGTTCAAGCTGGTTTTAGAAAAGGCAGAGGAACCAGAGATCTAATTCCCAACATGTGCTGAATCATGGAAAAAGCAAGAGCGTTCCAGAAAAACATCTATTTCTGCTTTATTGACTATGGCAAAGCCTTTGACTGTGTGAATCACAGTCAACTGTGGAAAATTCTGAAAGAGATGGGAATACCAGACCATCTGACCTGCCTCTTGAGAAATCTGTATGCAGGTCAGGAAGTAACAGTTAGAACTCGACATGGAACAACAGACTGATTCCAAATAGGAGAAGGAGTACGTCAAGGCTGTATAGTGTCACCCTGCTTATTTTACTCATATACAGAGTACATCATGAGAAACGCTGGGCTGGAAGAAATACAAGCTGGAATCAAGGTTGCCGGGAGAAACATCAGTAACCTCAGATATGCAGGTGACACCACCCTTATGGCAGAAAGTGAAAAGGAACTAAAAAGCCTCTTCATGAAAGTGAAAGAGGAGAGTGAAAAAGTTGGCTTAAAGCTCAACATTCAGAAAATGAAGATCATGGCATCTGGTCTCATCAGTGCGTTTCAGTTCAGTTCAGTCACTCAGTCATGTGCTACTCTTTGTGACCCCATGAATCACAGCACGCCAGGCCTCCCTGTCCATCACCAGCTCCCGGAACTCACTCAGACTCCTGTCCATTGAGTCAGTGATACCATCCAGCCATCTCATCCTCTGTCATTAACTTCTGCCCCCAATCCCTCCCAGCATCAGAGTCTTTTCCAATGAGTCAACTCTTTGCATGAGGTGGCCAAAGTACTGGAGTTCAGCTTAAGCATCATTCCTTCCAAAGAAATCCCAGAGTGGATCTCCTTTAGAATAGACTGGTTGGATCTCCTTGCAAAGGGACTCTCAAGAGTCTTCTCCAACACCACACTTCAAAAGCATCAATTCGTCGGCACTCAACCTTCTTCACAGTCCAACTCTCACATCCATACATGACCACAGGAAAAACCATAGCCTTGACTAGACGGACCTTAGTCAGCAAAGTAATATCTCTGCTTTTAATATGCTATCTAGGTTGACCATAACTTTTCTTTCAAGGAGTAAGTGTCTTTTAATGTCATGGCTGCAATTACCATCTGCAGTGATTTTCGAGCCCCCCCCAAATA
>SJYC01113177.1:0-13220 GCA_006408675.1 Madoqua kirkii
TAAAATATGATTAAAAACTTCACCAGGAGGTGTGCAAGAAAAAAAAACACACCCAAAAACTGAAGCTGCAAATCAAACTATTATGTAAGGATACCGTAGTTTTAATAAAGTGTTTTTTTTTTTCTTTTTTTTGGGGGGGGTGGAAGAGGTTGAATATTTCACTTGTTAATATTTTTAAAATCTTAGGAAAAGTATGTCTTTCTCTCATATATCAACTATGGTAAAAAAATTTTAGTAAATGGAGATGACAAATAAAATTTAATTTATATTTGTGTAACTTTAAGATAGAATTTTAGAAAGCAGCTTTAGGTGGTTTTACTTCGGTAACTTTCTATAACCAAGTCTTTCTGTATCCTCTCCTTTGTGCTGTTGGAGTCCTTTTGTGCCCTAGAGTTCTGGGGTTTTGCTTCATTATACTTCACTTTCTTTTCATCTCCCACTAATTGTCTGCTGGAGCAGAGTGACTCTGATGTACTTTTACAAGCTAATATGATATTATTATTCTTTATTTTCTACAAATAAACATTTGGAAGAATGTCTAGACAAGAAAGCCATACTACCATGCATATTTCAAAGAAGGAACACCTGTAATTCATTCCGTAATCTTTTGTTGTGAATAAATCAGAATCCTTAAGACCAGCTAAGAAGTAGGAAGCTGAGGTTAAGATTTTCTAATGGTTTATTGTCTCAGTGGCATTATTTTTCTTTGTAATCATGTTATTTATGGCAGAAGATGGCTAGCTTGCTGGTAAATGTCAACTGGAAACTGTCTAAATCCCCTACTGCTGTCTTAAATCTCTGGGTTTTACATCCAGATGAACATTTTGGATTCCTGTTTTCCTCTCTCATCAACTATTAATGAACAAGCTTAATGCACTGGTATATCATGTTATAAAATGAATACTGGGTGCTCAGTCGCTTCAGTGTGACTGCCTCTTTGCGACCTTATGGACTGTAGCTTACCAGGCTCCTCTGTCCGTGGGATTCTCCAGGCAAGAATATTGAAGAGGGTTGCCATGCCCTCCTCCACGTAGTCTGTCTGACCCAGGGATGGAACCTGCATCTCATGTGTCTACAGGCAGATTCTTTACCTACTGAGCAACCTGAGATACCCAATGAATACTGAGCAGTTATTAAATACCTAAAACAAAAGAAAGATGAACATTTTTTAGGTGGGTGAATATAGTTTTTAAAACTTAATTTCATTACTTTTTGAGGGTCATATATTGCTTTTTGTGAGCTTTTTCTGTGAAGACTTAATTTCAAGGAGATCAAACCAGTCAATCCTAAAGTAAATCAGTCCTGAATATTCACTGGAAGGACTGATGCTGAAGCTGAAGCTCCAATACTTCGGTCACCTGATGCAAAGAACCATCTCATGGGAAAAGACTCTGATACGGGGAAAGATGGAAGGCAGGAGGAGAAGGGGACGACAGAGGATGAGACGGTTGGTTGGCATCACCAACTCAATGGACATGAGTTTGAGCAAAGTCCAGGAGATGGTAAAGGACACGGAAGCCTGGTGTGCTGCAGTCCATGGGGTTGCGGAGTTGGACGCGACTAATAGACTGAACGGTGACAAGGTGGCACTAGTGGTAAAGAATCCAACTGCCAGTGCAGCAGACTCAGGCTCAGTCCCTGGATGGGGAAGATCCCCTGGAGGAGGAAAAGGCAACCCACGCCAGTACCCTTGCCTGGGAAATCCTGTGCACAGAGGAGCCTGGTGGGCTACAGTCCATGGGGTTGCAAAAGAGTCAGACGTGACTGAGTGTCTGAGTGACTGAACACATGTTGCTTGTAGAGTCTCATTAACGTATCTTTTAGACTTTAATATTCACAATATCATCATAGAATGGTTATTCCTATATCCAAGAGTGACTTAGAAGACCAATATGTAAAAATCTGCCTTGAAAAAGAATGTCTGTCTTATACACATTCTCTGTAAAGTTTCATCTTTCTTTCAACCTCTATGCACAATTATTCTATTGCTATATTCTCTTAACATTAATAGTTACAGATTATAATTATATGTTGAAAAGAGTTCCACATCTTGGAATCACTCCAAGTATTTCACTTACGTCTTTTCTTATCCCTACTCTGATGCTCTTGTCTGTCTCTCCTCCTGGGTTCTAAATAAGAAGGAAGAGATTATGTCTTTTTATCTGTTTTATCTTTAGTACCTAGCATAGGTGTTGGCATCTGTATCGATAATCAGTTTTATCTGTAGGATAAATGAAGGGTGTATATTACTTTTTATAATTAAAGTGATAGTTTTATTCTGGAAGTAATACATGCTGTTATTAAAAATTCAGTACTACAGAAGACTATAAATCAGTTCTACTCCTCAGAGTTATCAAATTTAGCCAGTGTATCTTTTTAGAAAAATTTGTATATGTATGAAAATGCATACATACAGACTTGATTTTTTCTTTGTTCAATGATTTTAGGTCTATGAAGGGCCTCAATTTGATTGTACTTAATGAAAAACTGTGCTTCCCTGGTGGCTCAGATGGTAAAGAATCTGCTAATAAATTAGCTTGTTACTGGTTCACAGAGGTTGGCAGAATAGACTCCTGTGTCAGAGAAAAGGGCATTTTTAGTATGGCCCAGTAGGTTCTTAAGTTTCAACATGTTTGTATCAGCTCCCCTTAGATAGCAGATCCCCTGGAGGTAATGTGAACTGCCCCAGTGCATACTGACAATATGATGAGGTTGAATTTCAGGAAAAGAACAAAAACCATAGTGAAACCACCATTTTATATAAAGCAGTAAAAGGCTGCTCTTGGTCCTAGAGAAAAATCTCATCTCATTCTTTACACTGCTCACTGTAAACACAGCCCTGAGAAATGGCCTGGGTGAAGGATGATGGGGACCTAAATCTAGGTGAGTGGAGACATCCTAAGGAGGAAGGTCTTTCAATGATAGCTACCCGTGGGCCTCCCATCATTTTGGCTTCTGGTGAAATTTCACGTGAGTATGCCATTCCATTCAATGCCTTGATTAATCTGACAGAGGCTGAGGATAATTTTCTTCAATTTTTCTCATACTATATTTACTTGAGGTTATTATAAATAGGACATAAAGCAGCAGGATTAGGTGAACCTGCAGTATTGACTTTAATCAGGTCTCCCAGATCATGGATATGGACTCAATCATTGTAAATAAGTCTCAGAGGATTTCAGTATGTCTTATTTTTATACAGCCCGGATGTAGTCTAGGCCACATGATTATCTATGTGACTGTTTCAAGGGAATTTGGCCTGATGTGCTGATCCTTGGTTTTCATTGCAAAAGACAGTCAAGTACCTCAGTACTCAATGGCAAGATAGTCCATGGGCCATCCTGCCCCAGCTATAAACATAAAGTCTAAAGGGCATGGTTCACTCCAGTTCAATGTTTGTGGTTAAACTTGATTTGGGTCACCACTACATTGATGTGGCTAAGCATGTGCCATATCACTGAAGATTTCTAGCCTGGATTGCCATATGGAACATAACCCAAAGCTGCTCAGAGAAGTGGAGAAGGAATCGTTTCTTGGAAACTGTCATTTAAGGTATCAGGCACAGCAGAGTAGTTAAGGACTGGTCTATATAACTTTTCTGTTTTATAGCACATGGATAAGGTGAGAAAGAAACAGTAGGTCAGATTGCCAGCTGCAGAAGCTGCTTTGCTGAGGTAGGCCATGTGATTATCCTGCCAGGCTGTAATATCGGGGTGACCAAGAGAACAACATGAATTAGTCTCCCACTCCTTCCTTACACCTCTTCAGACACAGTTTGCTTTCTCCTCAGATACAAGTTTGCCAACTTCCCTCCATAGCCATGACATTTGTGTGTCCCAGTCTAATAAATATAACATCACCTATTTTTTCAATCATCTTTTACTCAGACCCAGATCTTTCATAGAAGAGAGTTAAATATGAGTGGGACAAGGGCATTTTTACAAAAAATTGCAGATATCTTCTAGGTTGACCCACATGGAATATTTTAGTGGGATTTGGTTAACAATGTACACAACCAAGCACTTCTTATCCTCATGGTCTAGGACCATGTCACTGCAATAGAAGAATCCAGATGGTGGGGTCAGATAAGTTTTAATACTCTAGGCCTCCTTTTGTCTTCACTGTCAGCTAGAGGCATGCCATCTCAGCTGGCTCGAGGTTGTTGTTGGGGAAAGAAAAGTCCACCGTGTTCAGGAATGGACAGAGTGGAATCCATGTTTTCAAAATTAATTTTATAAAATTCCCTACCCATTTTATCCTGATCATTAGTCAGCAGGTAGCCAAGAAAAGATGAACTTTCTTTTGGGAAGGCCAAATTCAATAAACCAATTCTCTTGCTCAGGTGGGTGTACCAGAGGGTGATTAGAAGTTTGGTCTTATATCTTTTTCAGTTTTAAAGAGATCATTCCAATATGCAACAAAAACTTTGAACAGTAGAAAGTATGGAAAATCTAATTGTTATTGTTCAGTCGCTAAGTTATGTCTGACTCTGTCTGACCCATAGATTGCAGCACACCAGGCCTCCCTCCTTCACTATCTCCTGGAGTTTGCCCAAGTTCATGTCCATTGAATCTGTGGTGCTATCCAACCGTCTCCAAGGAAACCATATCCAACCAAGGAAAATCTAATACCTTGATTGTCATTCCACTGTTGAATGGCCTTTGTGACAAAAGACACACAATTGTCAGACTGTAGGTGGTCTGGAAATTGGAAAACATGACTCAGGTTAGTTCCATGGATCACATAGTTGGAGGTAGTTTATTGGACTAGAACAGCAACAGTGTAACCTGAGACTGGGTAGTATGATGACCTGAGTGCCTGTGCCAAACAGAGCTGTACTCACACAGAGCTGTAGGATATATATGAACTGCAGTCTGGTCTGTTAACAGGCTACTTCAGCTTCACCCTTAATTATGTTTTTGTCTTAAAGCAGTTGAGGTTTGGGTAGAGGAGACCACAAGTAACACAGGGCATGGAACAAGAGAGCAGCTTGATGTAGTGAACAATTATTTTCAGTTTAGAGCATCATTTACCCACAGCTCAAACAAAGAATGTTTAATATAGTGTTTTCAGTTTTCATTATTATTATTACCAGGGTTTATATAATTTTCTCTGCATTTTTACCAGAACTTCTACTTCTCAGTCCTTGCATTGATTCATTCAACAGATGTTGATCTGGCACCAATTTTGTATCAAAAAATGTTTTTGGTATCTTAAGGATATCACAGAATAACAGAGGTAATACCATGGCCAGAATCAGGCAGTAAATAAATTAATAAGTACTAGTGATAAATCTTCATGACCCAGATAATCACGATGGTATAATCACTCATCTAGAGCCAGACATCTAGGAATGTGAAGTCAAGTTGACCTTAGAAAGCATCACTATGAACAAAGCTAGTGGAGGTGATGGAATCCCAGTAGAGCTATTTCAAATCCTGAAAGATGATGCTGTGAAAGTGCTGCACTCAATATGCCAGCAAATTTGGAAAACTCAGCAGAGGCCACAGGACTGGAAAAGGTCAGTTTTTCATTCCAGTCCCAAAGAAAGGCAATGCCAAAGAATGCTCAAACTACCACACAATTGCATTTATCCGATGTTCAAGCTGGTTTTAGAAAAGACAGAGGAACCAGAGATCAAATTGCCAACATCCTCTGGATCATGGAAAAAGCAAGAGAGTTCCAGAAAAACATCTGTTTCTGTTTTATTGACTATGCCAAAGCATTTGACTGTGTGGATCACAATAAACTATGGAAAATTCTGGAAGAGATGGGAATACCAGACCATCTGACTTGCCTCTTGAGACATCTGTATACAGCTCAGGAAGCAACAGTTAGAACTGGACATGAAACAACAGACTGGTTTCAAATAGGAGAAGGAGTACGTCAAGGCTGTATATTGTCACCCTGCTTATTTAACTTCTATGCAGAGTACATCATGAGAAATGCTGGACTGGAAGTAACTCAAGCTGGAATCAAGATTGCTGGGAGAATTATCAATAATCTCAGATATGCAGATGATACCACCCTTATGGCAGAAAGTGAAGAGAAACTAAAACGCCTCTTGATGAAAGTGAAAGTGGAGCATGAAAAAGTAGGCTTAAAGCTCAACATTCAGAAAATGAAGATCATAGCATCCAGTCCCATCACTTCATGGGAACTAGATGGGGAAACAATGGAAACAGTGTCAGAGTATATTTTGGGGGGGGGGCTCCAAAATCACTGTAGATGGTGATTGCAGCCTTGAAATTAAAAGACACTTACTCCTTGGAAGGAAAGTTATTGCCAACCTAGATAGCATATTCAAAAGCAGAGACATTACTTTGCCTACTAGGGTCCGTCTACTCCAAGCTATGGTTTTTCCTATGGTCATGTATGGATGTGAGAATTGAACTGTGAAGAAAGCTGAGCACCGAAGAATTGATGCTTTTGAACTGTGATATTGCAGAAGACTCTTGAGAGTCCCTTGGGCTGCAAGGAGGTCCAACTAGTACATTCTGAAGGAGATCAGCCCTGAGATTTCTTTGGAAGGAATGATGCTTAAGCTGAAGCTCAAGTACTTTGGCCACCTCATGTGGAGACTTGACTCACTGGAAAAGACTCTGATGCTGGGAGGGATTGGTGGCAGGAGGAGAAGGGGATGACAGAGGATGAGATGGCTGGATGGCATCACTGACTCGATGGACATGAGTCTGAGTGAACTCCGGGAGTTGGTGATGGACAGGAAGGCCTGGTGTGCTGCGATTCATGGGGTCGCAAAGATTTGGACATGACTGAGCGACTGAACTGTGCTGAACTGAGTGATAAATATTCTGAATCAACCACATAAGTATATTGCATAGATGGTGAAAGGGTATTATCTTAGATAAGCTGGTCCAGAAAAGCTGGTGCTCTGGGGATATTTGAGCAGTGATCTGAATAAAGGGTGAGATTGTTTCATACTTAGGAGAACAGTGTTCTAGAGAGTACTTCAAGCATGAAGATTCTGGAGTGCGTTAAGTAAAGGAGAGTTAGAAGATGAAATCTGAAAGGCAGTCACGTTCCAGATTTGGTTGTTTTATAGGCAAAGTTAGGGATTTGGAATTTATTTTTTTGATACATGTAACAAAAAGCTATTGGTCAATAATGATCAGAACTCAGAAAAGATCTGATTAAAATTTAATTTTAACATGACCAAATTTCCTTCTGTGTGGAGAATAGTTTTTATGGAAATGTATTTAATAAAATTGATCCCACTCTTACATATATACTCAAGAAACACATATGTCCATAAGTATTTGTCCATATATCAAAACTTGTACGTGAATGTTCATCACCAAGTTATTCATGATAGCTAAAAAGTGGACTTAACCCATATGTGGATCAACTGATAAATAAAATAGGATTTTTTCATGCAAGGGATATTATTTGTTGAGAAAAAGAAGTAAAATACTGGGTTGTACTATAACGCAGATAAAATCTTTAAAATGTTATATGAACTGAAGAAGACAGTAACAAAGGACAGCATATTGTATGAGGGACAGATACTCCATTAGTGGTAACCCAGAGCTAGGGGCAGTGGGAGGGTGAGAGGGTTACAGTA
The DNA here is from genome assembly GCA_006408675.1 of Madoqua kirkii. Taxonomy (NCBI): domain Eukaryota; kingdom Metazoa; phylum Chordata; class Mammalia; order Artiodactyla; family Bovidae; genus Madoqua; species Madoqua kirkii. Next base: position 7,583 of record SJYC01113177.1, read on the forward strand.
AAGAGGAGGAACTGGAGGTGTTCTAAAGTTGATTGCGGCAACTGATGCACAACTCTGTGACTATACTGTGAGCCATCACACTGTACGGTTTAAATGTGTGGATTGGATTGAATAGTATGTGAATTCTATCTCATTAAAGCAGTTTTTTTAAGAAAAAGTTATAGCAATATTCAAGTTGGTGATTATGTAAGTTAAATCTATAAGTAGAAAGTGAAACTGTTAGTGGCTCAGTCATGTGTCCAACTCTTTGCAACCCCATGGATAGTAGTAAGTAGCCTGCCAGGCACCTCTGTCTATGGAATTCTTCAGGAAAGAATACTGAAGTGTAGATGGAGCCAATAGAATTTGCTGCAAGGTCAAATAGGGGTGTGAAAAAAAGAGCTGTCAGAAAATAGTACAAAGTATTTTGGCTAAGTTATGTCAAAACCTGCTTGTTCAGTTCAGTCGCTCAGTCATGTCTGACTCTTTGCAACCCCATGAATCACAGCACGCCAGGCCTCCCTGTTCATCACCATCTCTCAGAGTTCACTCAGACTCACGTCCATCAAGTCCGTGATGCCATCCAGCCACCTCATCCTCGGTTGTCCCCTTCTCCTCCTGCCCCCAATCCCTCCCAGCATCAGAGTCTTTTCCAATGAGTCACCTCTTAGCATGAGGTGGCCAAAGTACTGAAGTTTCAGCTTTAGCATCATTCCTTCCAAAGAAATCCCAGGGTTGATCTTCAGAATGGACTGGTTGGATCTCCTTGCAGTCCAAGGGACTCTCAAGAGTCTTCTGCAACACCACCATTCAGAAGTATCAGTTCTTCGGCGCTCAGCCTTCTTCACAGTCTAACTCTCATATCCATACATGACCGTGGGAAAAACAATAGCCTTGATTAGATGGACTTTAGTCGGCAAGGTAATATCTCTGCTTTTGAATATGCTATCTAGGTTGGTCATAACTTTTCTTCCAAGGAGTAAGCGTCTTTCAATTTTATGGCTGCAGTCACCATCTGCAGTGATTTTGGAGCCCCCCAAAATAAAGTCTGACACTGTTTCCGCTGTTTCCCCATCTATTTCCCATGAAGTGATGGGACCGGATGCCATGATCTTCATTTACTGATTGTTGAGCTTTAAGCCAACTTTTTCACCTTCATCAAGAGGCTTTTTAGGTCCTCTTTGCTTTCTGCCTTGAGGGTGGTGCCATCTGCATATCTGAGGTTATTGATATTTCTCCCGGCAATCTTGATTCCAGCTTGTGTTTCTTCCAGCCCAGTGTTTCTCATGATGTACTCTGCATAGAAGTTAAATAAGCAGGGTGACAATATACAGCTTAGGACTTATGTAAGATAATGACTGAGAATTGATCACTGGATGGCCATGACTGTCTCAGATAAGTCTTCCACATAATGGTGGGCGCTAAAGACTGTTGGGTTTAAAATAGAATGGAAGGACAAGGATATGGGATGTATAGGCAATGATTATACATGGTTCTTTCCAGGAGCTTTGCATTCCAGATGAGCAGAGAACTGGAAGCATAGATGAAAAGAGATGTGGGGTCAAATTAGTTTAAGATGATTATTCATTGGAAAATCCCATGGATGGAGGAGCCCGGTAGGCTACAATCTATGGGGTTGCAAAGAGTCGGACATGACTGAGCGACTTCACTTTGTATTAATAGAAATGACTTATTCAAGGAGGAAAAACTGAGGCAGAAGAGACAAGTGTATCAGTAAAGCCCATGAATGTGTGGGATCAGAGGATGTTATACTCCTTAAAAGATAGTTCATATATCATCACACTCAGACTTGCAGATTGAGGGGTGGCAGTCATAGGAACTAGCAAGTTGATACGCTCAACATGGCATTAAGCAAAATCCTCTTCTGATTGTTTATATCTTCTTGCTAAATGTACACATGTAGTGATGAGCTGAGAGAAAATAGAGTGGAGATGGCAGTCTAAAGGCAGACAAGGTGCAAAGTTATCTGAGGAATAGAAATTGATTTGACTTAGAGCTATTGCAGAATGGCTCTGAGGCACTGCAAGTCCAGTATGAGTTCATAGATTTAAAATGAGAACAGGCAGCATATTTTTGGGGTTTCTTTCTAGTCATGTTCATCTGTTTGCATGTAGGAGTGGTGTAGGGGAAAGTTAAATTTAACTAGTGTATTGGTATGCTAAGGCTGCCATGACAAAGTATGACAGACTGGGTGACTTAAACCACAGAAATTATTTCCAACAGGTTTCAGAAGTCCAAATCAGTGTGTCAGTAGAGTTAGTTTCATTCTGAAGCCTCTCTCTGTGGTATGCAGATGACTGCCTTCTCTATCTTCACATGGCTTTTTTCTGTGTTTGTGTCCTAATAACATCTTCTCATATGGATACCAGTCATATTGGATGAGGGCCCCTTTGTATGACCTTATTTTAACTTAATTACCTTTTTAAAGGATCTATCCCCCAATATAGTCACATTCTAAAATACTGGGAGTTAAGGCTTCACATATGCCTCTTCTTGAGGAGAGAGGCACAATTCCACACATAACAACAATGCTGGAGTTTTAAAATTTAAATGTATTTTTGAGGTGAGAAAGGGCATATCTAAAATGTGCAATCTGGTTTTCATAGAGTTAATTATTTAAGAAAAAGAGACAAATGATAAACATTTTCAAAAAGACGTTTAAAAAATATGTTAGGAGAGTATTAATAGCTACCAAGAGTAAAATAAAGTGAGCTAAGGAAATACAGAGTGATTAAATTGTGTGCTATTTATAGGTTGATAGGAAAGCTCTCCATGATTTGACTAGAAAGTAAGATTTGAAGGAAGTTAGAGCAGGAAGCCATGACTGTATCAGTAGGCAGAGAACACAGCATATGCACAGCCCCGGGGCAAGATAGTCATTGGTATATGTGAGGAAAAGCCAGGAGACGCAAATGACTGGTATGGAGAACAATGGTACGAAATGAGATCAGAAAGGTAGTATCTGATGCAGTTGGACTATAATTTCTTTAGTTAATAATATTTTGAGTAAATCAAGGAATCATGCAATAGGGACATAAACATTTTGGTTTTGCCTTTAGAAAATGAAATATAATTTACATAGACTGAGATGCACAGATCTTAAGTGTACAGTTCAATGAGTTTTAACAACTGTAAAATCCTGTGCAACTCATATTCCATCAGCAACTACATCAGCTAAATATATGTCTAATAAGTAAATATAAAATACATTTACAATGCTCTTATATTAAATATATTTCAATATAATATAAATATTAATTTATTTATAAATACTGAACATATCTGTGACACTCATCCTGACTCCTGACCTCCTGAACACACACATACTGAATGTAAACTGCTTCTCTAATTTTTTCTTGTTCTTTCAATGCTATTCATGATGATAACTATTACTGTTCAGTTCAGTTCAGTCATTCAGTCATGTCTGACTCTTTGCAACCTCATGAACCACAGCACTCCAGGCCTCCCTGTCCATCATCAACTCCCAGAGTTCACCCAAACTCATGTCCATTGAGTCGGTGATGCCATCCAGCTATCTCATCCTCTGTCGTCCCCTTCTCCTCCTACCCTCAATGTTTCCCAGCATCAGGGTTTTTTCAAATGACTCAGCCCTTTGCATCAGGTGGCCAAAGGACTGGAGTGTCAGCTTCAACATCAATCCTTCCAGTGAACATCCAGGACTGATCTCCTTTAGAATGGACTGGTTGGATCTTCTTGCAGTCCAAGGGACTCTCAAGAGTCTTTTCCAACACCACAGTTCAAAACCATCAATTCTTCAGTGCTCAGCTTTCTTTATAGTCCAACTCTCACATCCATACATGACCACTGGAAAAACCATAGCCGTGACTGGACGGACCTTTGTTAGCAAAGTAACATCTCTGCTTTCAATATGCTGTCTAGATTGGTCATAATTTTCCTTCCAAGGAGTAAACATCTTTTAATTTCATGGCTGTTATCACCATCTGCAGTGATTTTGGAGCCCCCAAAAACAAAGTCAGCCACTGTTTCCCCATCTATTTGCCATGAAGTAATGGGAACAGATGCCATGATCTTTGTTTTCTGAATGTTGAACTTTATCCTCTTTCACTTTTATCAAGAAGCTGTTTAGTTCTTCACTTTCTGCCATAAGAGTGGTATCATCTGCATATCTGAGGTTATTGATATTTCTCCCAGCAGTCTTGATTCCAGCTTGTGCTTCCTCCAGCCCAGCTTTTCTCATGATGTACTCTGTATATAAGTTAAATAAGCAGGGTGACAATGTACAGCCTTGACGTACTCCTTCTCCTATTTGGAACCAGTCTGTTGTTCCATGTCCAGTTCTAATTATTGCTTCCTGGCCTACATACAGGTTTCTCAAGAGGCACTACTGTGCCTCAAGTACTGTTACTACTATTAATAATTGCTATTACTACTATATATTGAACTTCTCCTATGTGTCAGGCACCATTATAAGAACTTTGTAGTAATTAATTAGATACTCAGAGCCTTATCAAGTAGCTATAAGAAATATACATTTGGCTATTCAGATGACCATAATATGTTTCTCAGCTATATTTTAGGGCTTCCGCAGTGGCTCAGTGGTAAAGAATCTGCCTGCTTTGCAAGAGATGTGAGTTTGATTCCTAGGTTGGGAAGATCCCCATAGAAGGACACACCAACCCACTCCAGTACTCTTGCCTGGGAAATCCCATGGACAGAGGAGTCTGGAAGGCTGCAGTCCATGGGGTCTATAATAAGTAAGATATGACTGAGTAAACAACTACTGTTCTACTGTTTTCTATTTTGTGAATAGAAAGAGGCATAAAACATTTAGGTAACTTGAATTAAGCTATAGAATAAGTGAGTGTGGAGGTCAGATTCAGATCATGTCATCATAACTCAGCAGGTCTTATGCTTGGTTTCCTACTAATAGTCAAATTTTATGTTATAAATATGTGAAGTTTCCTTAAAGGCAAATGAGGGCATTTTTTCATTTTTTTCCACTATCTTTCCACATAAGGCATTCATTTAACATTATCATTGGCTGTTTCTTTGTCTCTTACTGTATCTTTCCTTGTGACATGGTTTATAGTTGTTTTTTTTTTTTTTTTTTTTTTACAGTGTACTGTTTGATTTAGGCTATAGGTGGATTCCCCTAATCCACCTGAATTTTACATTTTTCATTCATGTGAAGACCAGTCTTTCTGTCAATAAGAACTGTAGTTAATTCAGGGTAATTTTTTCAAAGTTTACTCACTATAATTTTTAGTCATTAAACCAAAATGCATAATTATCCAGTCCTCAGCTCCCAGAAGTTCCTGCCTAACTACTTAAAACATTTAAAGTGTGTTGGTAGCCAGAATGTTCTGGAAGCACTGCCAAAATGTTTTCCATGAGATTCATTCATCTTTGGGAGCCTCATAAAATAGATTGAATATATTTGCACCAATTATGTAGTTTTCTACAAAAGAAAACATTTGACTAGAGATATAAATGTATCAAATAGCAACTGAAGTAGAAACCCTCATCCCCAACCCAGGTAAGTTCAGTTCAGTTCAGTCATTCAGTCATGTCCAACTCTTTGAGACCCCGTGAATAGGAGTATGCCAGGCCTCCCTGTCCATCACCATCTCCTGGAGTTCACTCAGACTCACGTTCA
>SJYC01113178.1:0-31130 GCA_006408675.1 Madoqua kirkii
AGAAAAGTGGTAAACAATAGAAAACTTACCAACAGAGCTATGTCCTTGGGATAAATTTTCAAGCCATGTCAGTAGTAAAGCACTTGCCAGAGAAACCGTGGTCAAGAGAAAAAACCTGCTCATTACATGCTGCAGTTTAACAGATAATTAGGACACAAGAGCTATCAGTGACCTAGACTGCCCACACCTCAAATTCACTAAAGGAGAAAAGTGGGCACCCTTTTTCCATAACTTTCGGGAGCAAGCAGCCACACATTTTACCCAAGGATCACATTTCAAGTATTTTCCATTTCAAGCATTTTCCATCAATATATTCTCCTTGGTAGTTATCCCAATCCAGCACACTGTCATTTAAATACTTTTATTATAAATTTTTAATTTAAAAAGCTATATGCCCCTATATGAAAAAATATATTAGAATATTAAGAAGAAAGTAATCACTCATCACATCTCACTGGTGAAATTCATGTAAGTAATTTGGCATGTGACTATCTGTCTATTCATATCAATATGTTTATATTATTAGATTGCATATGTGTGTCTTGTTTTTTCTTGATATTATTTTAAGTATTCCTTTTCACAAATAAATACATGCATGCTTGATTGCTCAGTCATATCCAACTCTGCAACCCCATGGACTGATTGTAACCCACCAGGCTCCTCTGTCCATGGGATTTCCCAGGCAAGAATACTGGAGTGGGTTGCCATTTCCTTTTCCAGCAGACCTTCCTAATCCAGGGATTGAACCCATGTCTTCTGCGTCTCCTGTATTGGCAGGCAGATTCTTTACCACTGAGCCTCTTGAAAGTGAAAGTGTTAGTCTCTAAGTTGTGTCCCACTCTTTGAGACTCCATGAACTGTAGCCTGCCAGGCTCCTCCATCCAAGGAATTTTCCGGACAAGAATACTGGAATGGGTTGCCATTTCCTTCCCCAGGGGATCTTCCCAACCCGGGATCAAACCCAGGTCTCTGGCATTTCAGGCCGATTCTTTACTATCTGAGCTACCAGGGAAGCTCCTGGGAAGCCAAATAAATACTCTTCATAAATAAATATTACTATGATAAGTAAAAGTTGGACCCTATTTTTTTTGGCCGTCACGTTTAACATCCACAGCTATTTGGTGACACTAAACATAAATCCTTAAGCTTTTGATTTTAAATTACAGATTATTTGTGCATCAAACAGACTCATCCTATCTCTAAAATCCACCTAATCCCTAAAGTCCTGGGTTTAGGGTCAGAATAGGAAGAAGTAGTATTCCAGAGATGAAGTACGTGTTAAGTACATCACTTTTTTTTTTTAAATTATGAATTGAGTAGTTTGTTCTTTAGGTACAGAAAATATCCATGGCCACAAAGAAGTGCTCTATCATCCACTTTAATGATTACACCCTGTAATTTACATAGCCATTGCCCCTTGCTGGACTTTAAAATTATTTCCAGCTTTTGGCTCTCATAGGTCATGATGTCATGAACTTTACTGGGTATGGATCTTTTGCTGATTTCCATATTATATCTTTAGGCTATGTTCCTAGAAGAATTCTTAGATGGAAAGATAAAATTTTAAGGCTCTTTAAACTATAATTTATACTCTTGCAGCCAACATCATTTTCAAAGAGCATGATCTTTCATAATCTTAAAGTGTGCCATTCAGTTTCCCCCCACCAGATCCAGTGACTTCAGTTTTTTAAACATTAATCCCCTCTCAAAGGAGTGATAAGATTCTAGACTCCCAAGGAATATATAGTCTATCTTAGACGCGGAAGCCTGCACACTTAAAGACTTTTCAACTATGTTGGAAAGCCTTTGGAGTCCATTCTCTCAAGAAATCATGAGATGCTCTCAAACATATTCTCTCCCCAGCCCTTGGAAGGTTGCCATCCCCATTCCAACAATAAAAAAGATAAAACAGACACACTGACTATACTGACTAAATGAAAAATCTAGCATGATTGTATATAAATGTACATATGAAGACAGCAAGACTGGATATTTTAAGTCTAGACTATATCGATTGGTGTGTTTGTGTCTATTCAGTTCAGTTCAGTTCAGTCACTCAGTCGTGTCCAACTCCTTGCAACCCCATGAACCACAGCACACCAGGCCCCTCTGTCCATCACCAACTCCCAGAGTTTACCCAAACTCATGTCCATTGAGTAGGTGATGCCATCCAACCATCTCATCCTCTGTCATCCCCTTCGCCTCCTGCCTTCAATCTTTTCCAGAATCAGGGCCTTTTCCAGTGAGTCAGTTCTTCACAGCAGATGGCCAAATTGCCTCTATTAGTAGACATTTATTCAACATGCATAGACCTAGAGATTGTCATACTGAGTGAGGTAAGTCAGACAGAGAGAAATATTGCATGATATTGCTATCAGTATCACTTTTAAGTAGAATCTAAAAATAAATGATACAAATGAATTTACAGAAAGAGACTCACAGACTTAGAGAAGAACTTATGCTTACCAAAGGGGAAGGGACAGTTAGAGAATTGGGGATTGATATGCACACACTTCTATATTTAAAGTGGGTAACCAACAAGGACTTAGTATATAGCACAGGGAACTCGGCTCAATATTATGAGACAACCTAAATAGGAAAAGACTTTTTAAAAGAATAAATACATGTACATGTATAACTGAATCACTTTGCTGGACACCTGAAACTATCACCACATTGTCAATCAACTATATTCCAATATGAAATAAAAAGTTAAAAAGTAGACACTCATTTATTATTCAACAAGCATGCACGAAGAATCTGATATGCATCAGGCACATATGAGGCAGATGTTGGGATTGCAAATGGCAAAGAACATAGACAGAGCCTCCACCTACGTGGATTTAGTTTCTGTGGCTGAGGGAGTTTGTGTAAGAGGCGCCAAGAAGTCAGATGGGGAAGCCTTCCTGCTCAGCTGGGAGATTCTGCGGACGACACAGTGCAGCCTGGCCTTTCAGCTGCCAGCCTGACCAGCCCGGCTCTCAAGCGCCCCCACATACTCAGAAGAGAAGTCACTGTGAGTTTAACGTCTCTGTGTTCAACATGCTGTTGAGGAGAAGCGATGCGGAGAGCAAAGAGGCAACGGCTGGGATTTAATCGAAACCCCAGTCTGGAAAAGAGGAGAGCTGGCCTCCCAGACCGTTCCCAGGCCCTGCATTCAATACTTCTGTGAAGGTGGAAGGTAAACAGGAAAACTCACCACCCCCCAGACTATGACCTGCTATCTGCAGGGCCAAGTGGCAGGATTCCCAGGCAAACAGAGCCTCCTCTGTGTGTGTCTAGGGCAGGTTTTATTTGCAGAGCCACTGACAAAACCCTGGGGCTCTGCTGAGAGCCCAGACTGTCACGGACCCCAGAGATGCACTTAGTGCGTGTCCGTCAAGGGTGTCTTCTGTCTCTTGCTTTGCTGGTTCGTCTGTTTGTCTTCTCTCCAAATCTTTAGCAATTCGATAATAAACACCAGAAACCTAACTCCACTCAAAACATTCACGGAGGCACTGCAACCATACTTAATGGCACTGGAGTGAAGGAAGTGGGGCTGGGGGAAGCAGGGTGTTGGTGGGTGTTCCCAGTTCCTATGGTCACGGTCGTGGCCACAGCCGTGAAACCCACAGTGTCGGGTTCTCAGCTAGCCCCCTCGGCGGCAAGAGCTGGGGGTTTCTGACCTCCTTTGGGGTTACGGATGCTGGTCTCCGTCTGCGTAAGCGAGTGGTCAGAGTCCTTAATTGCAAAGGGGAAGTGGTCAGAAAACACACTCTGTCCTGGTGAGACTGATAACTTGTAAGATACCTTGGAAGCCCGCCAGGAAGTAACAATGAGGTTGTATGTGAAACTAAATATACATGCATCACTTGCATGTCTGCTTACAATTTCCAACATATTCTGGAAAGGAAAAAAATAAAAAGCAGAAGCAAAGAAGTTTGAGATGGCATCCATAACAGAGGCCAATAATATTCTCTGCTGCTTCCTGTCTCTGGAAAAGGGAACATTTTGAAATCATAACAGTGACCATTAAACCCAACACTGACTGTGTTTCTGGCTACTAGTCAGTGTACTTTCTCTTTATTGACTCAGTTAATAGGCCGTCATACTTTCCTTTAAAACAGTCCTCTGCCTCCATTTTACAGATAATGAAACTGAGGCCCAGAAAGTTAAAGATCCCTAAGATTTAGTTAGTGCTACCACCAGGCTTTGTTCCTACGCAATTAACAATTATACCCAGCTACCGCTGAGAGCTTCCCAGGTGATGCAGGTGGTGAAGAATCGGCCTGCCGAAGCAGAAGACACAGGAGACGTAGGTTCATTCCCTGGGTCGAGAAGATCCCCTGGAGGAGGGCACAGCAACCCACTTCGGTATTCTTGCCTGGAGAATCCCTATGGACAGGAGCCTGGCGGGCTACAGTCAACGGGGTCACCAAGAGTCAGACACGACTGTGCAACTGAACACGCGCAAGCGCCACTGAGAACTGAATACTTGCTGTCAAGTTCAAAAGCAACATATTGCAGGGAAAAGAGACCTAAGTTTTTGGTCATGCTGCTCATGAAGTTGTTGCAATTGTAACTGCTGTGATTTTGAACTGGACAGTTAGCCTCAATGAGGCCTGTGAGCTGGGAAACAGATATATTTTGTGCTCTCTTCACATTTCTTAAGAAGAAAGCAGCCTAGAGAAATGACATAGACTTTGACCATATGCAGCTCCCACTCTAACACTGGATATCATTTCTGTTTGGGGCCACCACGTTACCTGAGTTGTCATTTTGTCACCTGACCTAAATGGAAGGAATTGTTGGGTGCATTGTACTACCAACTCTTGGAGTTCGAAGTAGATAAGTCTAGGAACAAAATAAAATGTTGTGAGTTGGTAGACAATGAACTTGAGACCGCAAAGCATACTTAGTGATCACAGGCCCATACTTTGTCTTCCAGGAAAAACACGAGAAAGAGTTTCTCTGCCCTTACGAGCTGGCTCTGTTTAAAATGAAAGCCAAGGGCAAGACTCCAGGGTTTTGCTTTTTGTTCCTGAAGGTTGGTGAAGTTTTTGGAGCTAGTTTAGAAGTCTTACGGAGACTACAGTAAATCCAGCAAAAACTAATTGAGAACCTACTGTGTAAAGACGTCCTTTCTAGGTATTGTGGACACAGAAAAAAAAAAAATACAAAGTCTTTCTCCCCTAAGATTTCATGGGATTTCAGACTCATAATTATCCCCATTTGAAGACAGACTGGGAAATAGGCCTGGGACTTTGAATTAGAGGGGAAATAATTCTGTTTGAAGGGATAGAAGAAATGTCTTTGGCAAATGTGAGGTTTGAACTGGACTTTGCAAGTCATGAGCAGAGTGTCAACAGATGAACAAAGGAAAAGAAGGAAATTTCAGATCAAGGAGATGCCTGGATTGAGAGCCCATGTGTGAGTCTGCATGGAGAGTCCTGGATGAAGGAGGTGGGCCAGTGTGACTGTGGGCCCAGATGTGTCTCTGTGTGTGTACACACACTTGCATAGGCCTACATGTGGGGAGGAAAGGGGTCAGGGCTCTAATGAGGTCTGGAAACATAGGCCAGGGTAGTGCCTATATGAGCTGGAACATTAGCGATTTTATTCCACACAGCCTGGCAGTAGATGGTCATCCAGGTTTCATCCAGTTGAATGACCCGCTCAGAACTTTGAGATTTGATATATCTTCAGGCAGTGTCCCTGAGCTGCAGACCCTAACGGTCAGATTCAGGAGATGACTTGGTCAAGAGTGTCCCTGAAGACTGTTTCTGGCCCCACTGTCAGACTGTAGGACAGATGGATGGGATCAGTTTGGCTCTCATTTTTCCCTGGGGAGTAATAATGTAACCAGTATTTCACCAGTAGTATGGCATGGCAGGTCAATAATGGCTGTGTGGCATTAAAAGTTTTACAGGAACCACCAGCCTCTCAAGTGTGAGTCTGCATGGAGAGTCCTGGATGAAGGAGGTGGGCCAGTGTGACTGTGGGCCCAGATGTGTCTCTGTGTGTGTACACACACTTGCATAGGCCTACATGTGGGGAGGAAAGGGGTCAGGGCTCTAATGAGGTCTGGAAACATAGGCCAGGGTAGTGCCTATATGAGCTGGAACATTAGCGATTTTATTCCACACAGCCTGGCAGTAGATGGTCATCCAGGTTTCATCCAGTTGAATGACCCGCTCAGAACTTTGAGATTTGATATATCTTCAGGCAGTGTCCCTGAGCTGCAGACCCTAACGGTCAGATTCAGGAGATGACTTGGTCAAGAGTGTCCCTGAAGACTGTTTCTGGCCCCACTGTCAGACTGTAGGACAGATGGATGGGATCAGTTTGGCTCTCATTTTTCCCTGGGGAGTAATAATGTAACCAGTATTTCACCAGTAGTATGGCATGGCAGGTCAATAATGGCTGTGTGGCATTAAAAGTTTTACAGGAACCACCAGCCTCTCACTGATGGGCTCATCCATTTTTGCAGAGCATGAAGCCCAGGGAAGAGAGTCCACTATCCCCAGTAGAGGCTGTAGGGAGTGATGTTAAGGGGAGCCCAGGACTCGGGAACCGAAATGCAAGTGTGAGCTACAGACCCCATCCTCTGGGCCATCTTTGGCAAATTGCATTACCTCCATTAGTTTGGTTTGACTAGTTTGCTAGGGTTGCCATAACAAAGTACCATGAATGTGGCTTAAACAACAGAAATTTATTGTTTCGTGGTTTGGGAGGCTGAAACTGGAATCAAGGTGTCTGCAGGGTTGGTTCCTTCTGAGGGTTGTGAGGGAAGGGTCTATTTCAGGCCTCTCTCCTTGGCTTGGAGATGGCTGTCTTCAAGTTGAGGCTTTCCCTGCATGCCTGTCTCTGACTCCAAATTTCCTTTCTCATGAGGACACCAGGTTATTGGACTAGGCACCACCCTTAGAGGTCCCATTTCAACTTGATTACCTCTTCCCAGATGACACAGTTGGTCAAGAATCTACCTGCAATGCAGGAGTCATGGGTTTCATCCCTGGGTTGGGAAAATCCCCTGGAGAAGGAAATGGCAACCCACTCCGTTATTCTTGCTTGGGAAACCTAACAGACAGAAGAACCTGGCAGGCTACAGCCCACGGGGTTGAAAAGCTGGACATGCATGTACTATTGTGTTCAGTTCAGTTGAGTCGCTCAGTCGTATCTGATTCTTTGCAATCCCATAGGCTGCAGCACACCATGCTTCCTGTCCATCACCAACTCCCAGAGCTTGCTCAAACTCATGTCCATCAAGTCAGTGATGCCATCCAGCCATCTCATCCTCTGTCGTCCTCTTCTCTCGCCTTCAGTTTTTTCCCATCATCAGGGTCTTTTCCAGTGAGTCAGTTCTTCACATCACATGGCCAAAGTATTGGAGTTTCAGCTTCAGCATCACTCCTTCCAATGAACACCCAAGACTAATCTCCTTTAGGATGGACTGGTTGGATCTCCTTGCAGTCCAAGGGACTCTCAAGAGTCTTCTCCAACACCACAGTTCAAAAGCATCAATTCTTTGGTGCTCAGCTTTCTTTATAGTCCAACTCTCACATCCATACATGACCACTGAGAAGCCATAGCCTTGACCAGATGAACCTTTGTTGACAAAGAAATGTCTCTGCTTTTCAATATGCTGTCTATGTTGGCCATAACTTTCCTTCCAAGGAGTAAGTCTTTTAATTTCATGGCTGAAATCACCATCTGCAGCAATTTTGGAGCCCAGAAAAATAAAGTCAGCCACTGTTTCCACTGTTTTCCCATCTATTTCCCATGAAGTGATGGGACCAGATGCCATGATCTTCATTTTCTGAATGTTGAGCTTTAAGCCAACTTTTTCACTCTCCTCTTTCGCTTCCATCAAGAGGCTCTTTAGGTCTTCTTCACTTTCTGCCATAAGGGTGGTATCATCTGCATACCTGAGGTTATTTCTATTTCTCTCAGGGATCTTGATTCCAGCTTGTGCTTCCTCCAGCCCAGCGTTTCTCATGATGTACTCTGCATATATGTTAAATAAGCAGGGTGACAATATACAGACTTGACATACTCCTTTTCCTATTTGGAACCAGTCTGCTGTTCCATGTCCAGTTCTAACTGTTGCTTCCTGACAGGTTTCTCAAGAGGCAGGTCAGGTGGTCTGGTATTCCTATATCTTTCAGAATTTTCCACAGTTTATTGTGATCCATACAAAGGCTTTGGCAAAGGCTATAGAGCAGAAGTAGATTTTTTTCTGGAACTCTCTTGCTTTTTTGATGATCTAGCAGATGTTGGCAATTTGATCCCTGGTTCCTCTGCCTTTTCTAAATCCAGCTTGAACATCTGGAAGTTCACGGTTCACATACTGTTGAAGCCTTGCTTGGAGAATTTTGAGTATTACCTTCCTAGTGTTGTGAGATGAGTGCAATTGTGTGGTAGTTTGAACATTTTTTGGCCTTGCCTTTCTTTGGGATTGGAATTTGGGATTGGAATGCATGCACTGTACTGTACCTCTTTAAAGACTGTCTCTAAGTATGGTCATACCATGGGTTTGGACTTCAACATATGAATTTTGAAGGGATGCAAATCGATATACAACATTCCGTTTCTTTCTTTGTGAGATGTCCCTTATAGCATCACCTACCTCTTATACGTGTTACAAGAAATAAGTCACCAGAGCTTATTAATTTCCTTTCAGTAGTGCTTAGCACATAGTAAGTACTTAGAAAATCATAGCTAGTGTTGCACATATTAGCAAAGGAATATAGAATGTTCTCTAACCCCTCCCATCTGCCTTGATTACTCTTGCCTTGCTTTCATAGAAACATTGGGCTGATTGACATGTAAGCAGACCAACAAAACTGTATCACAGTTCACTATGAAGATGGTCATAAAAGAAAGTGAAAGTGAAGTCGCTCAGTCGTGTCTGACTCTTTGTGAACCCATGGACTATAGCTAGCCAGGCTCCTCTGTCCATGGGATTCTCCAGACAAGGATTCTCCAGACAAGAATACTGGAGTGGGTTGCCATTTCCTTCTCCAGGGGATCTTCCCAACCCAGGGATCAAACCTGGGTCTCCTGCATTGCAGCCAGACGCTTTATCCTCTGAGCCACCAGGGAAGCCCCAAAGATGGTCATAGTGTGGCTCCTAAGTCACCTTTCACAGCCTTGAATGTGTATATTCTTCACTGAGCAAAGACGTGTATTATAAAATGAAAAAAAGATGAGGCAACACATTTAGATTTTTCTCTTGGAAAGTATAAACCTCCCAATACTTTTTTCATGCAACAGTCTGATTGATGAGCTTGTACAACCGAGGCCAGTTGGAGTCACAGTGCCGTGGCCCAGGCTGTCTCAGCATCCCCCTGCTGGATGGGAGCGCCGACAGAGCCCTGGGAAACAGACTGTGTTTAGCTGCCAGTGCCGAGTCAGCAGCAAGCGTGCAAGGATGGTCATTTGTGGGAGGCACCAAAGAGTGGCTATTATTTTAAAAGAGATTCTCAGAGAAAGAATGTTGGATTTAAAATAAATAAATGGGTCATAGAAGCTGAATAAAACTGTAATGTAAGTCAAACACTGAGCATTAGACGGTGTCCATCCACTGCCCATGAACACAGCTCTCACAAGTTCTGTGTTTTCAGTTCTTTCAGGATTCACATGACAATAACTGTAGTAAAAAAAAAAAAAAAAGGCTCCTAAAATAAAAACACACGTAGTCGATAACGCCTACCTTATAATTTTTGGAAGGTAGCCTGGGTTGATCATGACATGCCACTGGCTCTAATAGCATAAGCCGAACATACATGTTTTGTCAGTTTTTTTCATGCTTTAACATCTCCAACATTGATACATATCTTAAAACTGACATTTTAAGAAAACGTCAATTGACGTTCATTGACAACATTTCTTGCTCTTTCTTTCTGTGCTGTGCTTAGTTGCTCAGTAGTGTCTGACTCCTTGTGACCCCTGGACTGTAGCCCACCAGGCTCCTCTGTCCACGGGGCTTCTTCAGGTAAGAATACTGAGTGGGTTGTTGTGCCCTCCTCCAGGGGACCTTCCCAACCCAGGGATCAAATCCAGGTCTCCTGTATTGCAGGCAGATTCTTTATCATCTGATCCACCAGGGAAGCCCAAGAATACTGGAGTGGGTAGCCTATCCCTTCTCGAGGGGATCTTCTCTCAGGAATCGAATCAGGGTCTCCTGCATTGCAGGTGAATTCTTTACCAGCTGAGCTACCAGGGAAGCCGTTTTTCCTTAGTGATACAGAAATACTGCTCAGCTAAAAATTAAGGGAAGCAGATTCAAAGAAATATGGTAGCAGTGAAAAGTTATTTGGATTTCCTTTGGGAATAGAAACATGACTTGCTTCAAACTTGTTTCGTCCTCTTTATATCTCCTTGTGTTTCTTCCTCCAGACCTACATGTGTATGCCTAGTTGTTCAGTCCTGTCTGGCCCTTTGTGACCCTATGGACTGTAGCCCACAGGCTCCTCTGTCCATGGGATTCTCCAGGCAAGAATGCTGGAGTGGGTAGCCATTATCCAGGAGATCTTCCAAACTCAGGAATCAAACCCTGGTCTCCTGCACTGCAGGCAGATTCTTTATCATCTGAGCCACCAGGGAGGCCTTCTAGACCCATACTGTGGGGTAAATCATAACATTCTCAAAGTGCAAATGTAAAAAACTGGACACAGAGAAATTAATAATCTAAATGATATCACCCTGCAAATTCACAATGAGTGATTCAGACTCAAAAATAGTGTAATAACTACTGCTAGGTCATGCAATAAAAAATGTGAGATCTTAAAAGAGTAGCCATGGCATTTCTTGTGTGAGGGGGAGTCTATATCTTCAGGACCATGACGTAGACTGGGAATTGAAAAAAGAAGGAAGCTGAAGCAATGTAAGTGACAGAAATAAGAAGCTTAAGTGGCAGAGACAATCAGCAAGACTCTGAGTAGGCAGAAAGTACAAGCCTCAACATTGTTATTATGCAAATACTCTGTTCCCAACTAGATACTTAATTTCATGTCCACACTTCAGCTCCACAGTGGAACTATACGTTTACAATTCTTTATATCCTGGGCATCCAGTTAGTTGCTTCCTTCTTTTTTTTTTTTTTCAAACACCTTCCTTCTCTTTTTTTTTCCATTAAACTACAGTTGATGCTTTTGAACTGTGGTGTTGGAGAAGACTATTGAGAGTCCCTTGGACTGCAAGGAGATCCAACCAGTCCATTCTAAAGGAGATAAGTCCTGGTTGTTCATTGGAAGGAGTGATGCTGAAGCTGAAACTCCAATACTTTGGCCACCTCATGCGAAGAGCTGACTCATTGGAAAAGACCCTGATGCTGGGAGGGATTGGGGGCAGGAGGAGAAGGGGACGACAGAGGATGAGATGGCTGGGTAGCATCACCGACTCAATGGACATGAGTTTGGGTGAACTCCAGGAGTTGGTGATGGACAGGGAGGCCTGGCGTGCTGCGATTCATGGGGTCACAAAGAGTCGGACATGACTGAGCGACTGAACTGAATTGATAGTTGATTTACAATGTCGTGTTCATTTTGGGTGCACAGGAGCATGATTCGGTTACACACACCACGCACACACACACATATCTATTTCAGACTCTTTTTCCTTATAGGTTAGTGTAAGATATCAAGTGTAGTTCTGTGTGCTATGTAGTAAGTCCTTGCTGTTTATATATAGTAGTGAGTATAAGTGCAAACTTCTGATTTAGCTTCCCATCTTCCCCTTTGGTGACCATCAGTTCATTTTCTATGTCTGAGTCTATTTCTATTTTGTGAATAAGCTCCTTTGTATCGTTAGATTCCGCATGTAAGTGATATCCTATCATATCTGTCTTTGTCTCACCTCCTTTCTTTTCTTAAATCATTTTGTTTCTTTCTGGCTGTGCTGGGTCTTTGTTGCTGCACACGGTCTTTCTCCAGCTCCCGTGAGTGGGGGCCCCTCTTCCTTGCAGTACAGGGGCTTCTCATCGAGGCGGGTTCTTTTGTTGTGGAGCACAGGCTCTAAGGCATATGGGCTTCGGTAGTCATGGCACATGGGCTCCAGAGCACAGGCTCAATAGTTGTGGCACACGGCCGTTGGTGGCACACGGCCGTTGTGGTCCGCGGCATGTGAGATCTTCTTGGACCCAGGATCAAACCTGTGTCTCCTGCAATGGCAGGTGGATTCTTCACTAAGCGACCAGGAAAGCCCCTCACCTTCTTTAAGAAACACCTTACAACATATTCCTGGTATGATGTCTACCATATGCTGGGGAAAAGGAAAACAAAAGGTGGCTAAACTTTCATCCCCAAACTTCCGGAAAATTCTTCCAGCAGAACGAGGGCCTCTGATGTCATGGAAAGGCAAAAAGAGAATTTTAACTTGTTCACACGAGTTGAGAGATGACCACTCTTGTAATCATAGCTGCCTCTTTAATGCAAATGACTCTTGACTCTTCTTAAACCTAAGTAACCTTGTGGTACATGAGACTAGACTAAACTTTTCAGTAGCACGGTTTTTGTCCCTGTCTCACAACACAAATAATTTTAGACAGACATGAACCTAGTTAAGATCAACCAGGAAACAAGCATATTTTAAAACAGAAAAAGATTAAATAGATTCACCACATGACCCAAGGGAATCTACACTTTGTGTTTTTCCTTCTCAGGCTATTAAAAAAAAATGGAAATACTAACCGTCATATAAGAAGGCATCTTAAAGACATTCTCAGGAAAACATAACAGTAGAAGAAATATTTTTAAAGAAAATAAAGCTTGCACAAATATAAGCTTATTTGTTGTCATTTTCCCTCTTTCTCCACATTTTCTCCTTCCCTACTTCCCATAAACACCGGAAACTTCCCACCCATCTCCCTGTTGTGTTACAGACACAATATCGACAGGGATTTGCTGGATACATTAACTCTGCTAGGCTCTAGGGATATGATGTTGAAGAAAACAGACAGTCACTGCAATTACGGAGCTTAAGCCAATTATCAGGACAGCAGCCCAATTCTCCCCTCTGGCTCTTCTGTGAATTTTCTCAGTGAGCATTTCTCCTGGAGTTTGTAAAGCAAATGTGACTGGGGCCCCAGGTGTCTACAGTAGAAATCCTAGTAAGACGGAATTTCCAACTGAAGTGAACAAGTCTCCTGTCTCTGCCTGGGGCCTTGAGTTTTCTCTTAGGATCCCGCCAGTACCTCTGCAATGCAATAACGGCCGTGAAAAGTGCCTCCTCCCTGTCGAGACCTGTAACAATCCCCATTGATATCCCTGCCTTATGATTACTAGATACCCAGCACTGTCTTGTTAAGACTGGAAGAGGTCGCAGCCTCATTTCAACAGCCTAAAGAGATTGAGGAAAGATGAAAGGGAAGTAAGGAAAGCTTGCTTCAAGCGGAACCACGTGGAGGAAATAGGTTTAAGTTAAACATGAGGTGTGATGTCCTGATTCAGTAGCAACCTACTGAATGATGCACATGCTTAGCGACAAGTTCACATCCTGGAAAGTCCATGTACTGTCTTCAGACATGTGATTTGCGATGAAGGAGAAGGACGAGGATAAGCAGTCTATTATTTTATATGTCATTACAGACTTGGGATAGAACCACAGACCAGAAACCGAGGAGCCAGCAAGTTCACGACCCATCGCAATACTGCTATCAGTCACTGGCATCAACCATGCTTTCTCTCGCCTACTGTCAAAAGCCCGGCTAAAGCAGAGTTCGCCTGGCAACTGCAGTGAGTCCTTTTTCTGCCTGTCTCTGATTTTCAAGAAAACATTTTTATTATCAGCGGCATAGGCTAGAAGCTTGGGCAGCACTATGGCTGAGACATGGCTGGAAGGCTCAGGATTCCTTTTGCTTTGAAGAAAAGACTGGGGGGCTCCTTGGAGGGGACCCACAAAGAGAACTTGAGTGGCATCTTTTCAGCACCTTAATATTCCTTCAAAAAACTTAGCCCACAAGAAAGGCAGAGAGTTGATGGTAGGTTGCTAGGAATTGGTCAAAACATAAATAACAGAAAAAACAGACGTAGTATTCTGGAGAGTTCAGTGTGGGAGGTACAGACTGGAGCTCAGTAGACCCATATGGACTTGTGTCCACAAAACGTGAAGGGAGATGCGAAGAAGGGAAGACGGTGAGAGGGAGGCCGGAAGGAAGGCAGTCAGCGCTAGCTTCCTACATCTTACAGCTCAGAGGAGGAGATAGGATTAGCGAGGTTACAGCCCTCTAGTGTGAAATCACAACTGTGGCAACTGCTACAGAGCAGTGTTTCATACCGATACGAGGACGTTCGGCAGAAGGAGCCTGATTCCTTCTGAGCATTCACAGAGGCTTCTCCAAGGAAGTGATGCTTGAGCTGATAGAGAAACACTCCCTGCTAACCAGAAAGCTACACTGAGCAAGAGGGTCTCAGGCAGAAGAGCAGGGTGTGCAAAGGCCCTGTGGTTGAATGGATCATGGTCCATCTGAACGATGGGAGAGCAGGGCCATTGAAGCCCAGATGACTATGGAGTGAGGCATCTGCAGAGCATCCTGATCGCATGGACTTGGGTCAAATGGCAAAGGCTTTGATCTTCATCCTAAGGAAGCTAAGGAGTTGGAAAGGCCCACAGGGTTTTAAGCACAAGACAGGGATTTTTTTTTTTTTTTTAATCACCATGGCTTCAGGGCGGACACTGATTTTTGGAGAGTGAAGAGGATACAGAAAACTAGTTAGGATGGAAGCTATAGCAGCTGTGCAGGCTGAACGAGACTGCATCTTGGACTAAGGTAGTGGTGATGGAGAGGAGGTGGGGAGGGAAGGGCAGGAGGAGAGAAAGAGACAGAGAGCAAGAGAGAAAAAAAGAAAGGGAGAATGAAGAGAAAGAATTTGATATCGTCTATTAACACATGTAGGTAGAATCTAGAAAAATGGTCCAGATGAACTTAGTTCTAGGGCAGGAATAGAGATGCAGGTCTAGAGAACAGGTGTGTAGACACAGGGGGAAGGGGCAGGGTGGAATGAACTTGGGAGATGAGGTTTGACGTGAATACACCACTATGTGTAAAACAGATAGCTAGTCTGAAGACGCTGCCCAGCACAGGGAGCTCAGCTCTGTGCGCTGTGCTCACCTAGAGGTATGGGCTGGGGAGTGTAAAGGGAGCTCCAAGAAGGAGGGGGTGTGTGTTTACACATAGCTGATTCTTGTCCTTGTACAGCAGAGATGAACGCAACATTGTAAAGCCATTAAACTCTAGTTTTCTGAAAAAGAACCTTATACTGAAAAAAAAAAAAAATATATATATATATATATACCATGGCAGTGCAGAGGGAGATTTCAGACTGGTTCAGTGGCGACCAGGGTTCTCAGCTAGCAGCCACTGATGCCCTCCAATGAACACTGGGCAATATCTAGCAATACATAGGGTTATTTCACCTGAAATTGGGGATGCAGCTGGCATTGAGTGGGTAGAGTTCTGATGCCTTGTCAAATATCCTACAATGCACAGAACAATGGTACAACAAAAATTTACTCAACCCCGCATTTGAGTAATACCAAAATCTAGAAGGAAAGCTATGACCAACCTAGACAGCATATTGAAAAGCAGAGACATTACTTTGCCAACAAAGGTCCATCTAGTCAAGGCTATGGTTTTTCCAGCGGTCATGTATGGATGTGAGAGTTGGACTATAAAGAAAGCTGAGTGCCGAAAAATTGATACTTTTGCACTGTGGTGTTGGAGAAGACTCTTGAGAGTCCCTTGGAATGCAAGGAGATCCAACCAGTCCATTTAAAAGGAGATCAGTCCTGGGTGTTCATTGGAAGGACTGATGTTGAAGCTGAAACCAGTACTTTGGCCACATGATGCGAAGAGCTGACTCATTTGAAAAGACCCTGATGCTGGGAAGGATTGAGGGCAGAAGGAGAAGGGGACGACAGAGGATGAGACAGTTGGATGGCATCACTGACTCCATGGAGATGAGTCTGAGTAGACTCTAGGAGTTGGTGATGGGCAGGGAGGCCTGTCGTGCTGTGGTCGGTGGGGTCGCAAAGAGACTGACACAACTGAGCGACTGAACCGAACTGAACTGAACTGAACTGAAAATTTATAAAGCCTCATCTAGATTCGCCAATGAGTCTGAGTAGACTCTAGGAGTTGGTGATGGGCGGGAGGCCTGTCGTGCTGTGGTCGGTGGGGTCGCAAAGAGACTGACACAACTGAGCGACTGAACCGAACTGAACTGAACTGAACTGAAAATTTATAAAGCCTCATCTAGATTCGCCTTGTCTCTTCTCAGTCCCACTGAAGGTAGACCGTTCCCACCTTCACATCACCCTGAGGATAAGGGAGTGATGAGAAGAGTGTCGTCCATCGGAGAGCAGCGGGAAGGACCACTCAGGGACCGTGCAGCATCCAGCGAGCTCCCAGTTGGCTCAAAGGAAGCTCCTTGTTGTGGGTGAGGGCGAGCTGCACCATCCTCCTGTCTTCCCCTCCCTCCCTCTCTTCTCTTCTCCCCTTCCTGACTGCAAGCATCTGTCCCGAAGTCTGCAGGAGCTGGGGAGACTCATCCTACCCTTGGCTTCCAAACACGCGTCTCTCTTTAGCTTCTGCCCAGTGTGTAGACTCATTTCTGCTGCCCCCACAGGCGGCCTATGAATGACTCTAACTTCAGGCTTGGGGAGCATTCAGGAGATAAGCTAAGGGATTTTTGAAGTGCAGAAATACAGGAGAAACTTACTAGTCAGTCCTTTGCATAATTATCCCAATGTATTATTTTGAGTCAATGGTTCACCTTTCATATTGTTTCTAATCAAACAACAGTTACTCTTTCTTCGTGGGCCCCATGGCACTTGGTGATACCCTACACATCTCCCTAGAATCAGGTTGAGGACCAGACCCCCAGTCCTTTTACACTTTTCCCTTTTGCTCCCACTTCACCTCTCCCTTACCAACATTCACCTTCTCCCAGTGGCTGCCAGACAAGTTACCTCCCAGTCAGCTCTACCGTTAGTCAAGGCTTCACAAAAAAAGTTAACTTCTCCAAAAAGTTAACTCTTAGGCACCTCTAGGGTAAGGGTGACTTGAGTCACGGTCCCAAGGCATTAAACTTCCTTAATATTTCTCTACCCCTTGGTTCCTCTTTTGCAGACTTGCTCATTCTCATAGAGAAGGTTACCTGCTTTCCTTGTTTGAGATAAGATTCACCACCTCGGCTTCTTAGAGAATGGGAGATCCATGATCTCACAAGGCAGACTAGAAACCGGAGGAGAGAGCAGGCAAGCGGGCAAGAATGGGTGAGGATAAATGATTGTCAAAACACCGACCATAAAAAAGAAATATGGTCACTATGTTCCATTAGTGAATACCAATTTTCTACATTTTCATGCTGAGGAAGCATCATCGCCATAATAATGGTCTGCATTGTAGAAACTAGAAGCATTTGATATTGTATCATATCACAGGTTCATTTCTTTTCCAAAGTCCACCTTGCCCTTCCATTATCATTGTTCTGCCACTGCTGAAAGTGTGTGATATTACCTTTGTAAGAACAATGACGCCTCTGGAAGATTTATTGATAAGTCTTCCACATGAAAAACTAAAAAAGAAAAGGACTTAGATTGGCGCTGATTGATTTTTCTGCCTTAATGTAACGGATAGAAGATTGACTTTCCTCTAAGAAATTTCAGAGAAATATTTGTTTCTTTTCCACTCTTAAGGAGACAGTGATTCATGTTTACCTTGCTGTTGTGATTATGATAAATAGGCGAATTATACTGACGTTCACAGCAGATGCACAAAGCAATAGGAAGACTTTTTATTTATAGATGATTTCCAAATATTAACCCAGACTAAAATAAATGTGTGTGGTATGTGTCTATGGCTAAAGTCATTTCTGCACAGTCCATGCATAGCTTCAGAGGAGAAGGAAAGAAATCCATTTATGGACTAGCCCAGGTCCATCTCAAGAATAAGCTGCCCTTATTGTATGAAGTGATTTCAAAGACACTGGGAAGGACCTCCATACCCCCTACTTGCTCTCCAACAGTACTTAGCAGTGTTCACAATTCCTCTTTTTAAATCTGAGCCCTTGTTAAAATGCAATGTTAGTGAGGAAGCAGAGACATTTAGCCGTTACACACATCAATAATTGTATTGGTTGGGGTTCTTTAGAGAAATAGAACCAATAGGAGGTGTGTGTGTGTGTGTGTGTGTGTATATATATATATATATAGAGAGAGAGAGAGAGAGAGAGATTTATTTTAGGGAATTGACTCATGTGATTGTGGAGGTTAACAGGTCTGAAATTTACAGAACAGGCCAGCAGTCTGGGAACTAAGCAGTCTGGAGGTAGAATTCCTTCCTTCTTAAGATCTGTCTTTTCTCTTGAGGCCTTTGACTGACTGGATGAGACCCACCCTCATTACAGACAGTAATCTGCTTTTACTCAAAGTCTACTGATTTAATGTTAATCATATTTTTAAAAGGCTTCCCAAGTGGTTCAGTGGTAAAAACCTGCCTGCAATGCAGGAAACATGAGTTCCATCGCTGGGTTGGCAGGATCCCCTGGAGAAGGAAATGGCAACCCACTCCAGTATTCTGGCCTGGAGAATGCCATGGACAGAGGAGCCTGGCAGACTACAGTCCAGAGAGTCACAAAGAATCAGACACAAATGAGAGACTGAGCATGCACACACATATCTTAAAGAATACCTTCAGAGCAACATCTAGACTAGTGTTTGATGGAACAGCTGGGCAGTGTATCTTAGCCAAATTGACATAAAATTGAACATTACTAGCTTGGATTAGTCTATCACATTTATATGTCAGTTTCCTGAGGGGCCAGTACTTGGAGAAGGCTAGTAAAGGAGAAGAGGAAAAAAGAACAACAGGAAGGGAATACCTGACAATAGAGGGTATAAGTCAAACATTGCAGAGGGGAGCCCAAGGCCAGGGTGACCACAGTGGGAACACAGGGTATGGGATGTGGCTGAGGGGAAGGGAAAAGCAGGCATTGGAAGGAAGGTTATCCCAGAAGATGGAGGATGACCATGGAAATAATCTCAGACAGATTAGCCTAGAGCTTTAGAAAGCTCATCTGTAGAGGCCCTTTGGACCACTCTTGAACTAGCACTTTGTGGTACTTTGGAAACAGTGGCTGACTTTATTTTGGGGGGCTCCAAAATCACTGCAGATGGTGACTGCAGCCATGAAATAAAAAGACGCTTACTCCTTGCAAGAAAAGTTATGATCAACCTAGAAGCATATTAAAAAGCAGAGACATTACTTTGCCAATAAAGATCCATCTAGTCAAGGGTATGGTTTTTCCAGTGGTCATGTGTGGATGTGAGAGTTGGACTATAAAAAAGTTGAGCACCAAAGAATTGATGCTTTTGAACTGTGGTGTTGGAGAAGACTCTTGAGAGTCCCTTGGACTGCAAGGAGATCCAACCAGTCCATCCTAAAGGAGATCAGTCCTGAATGTTCATTGAAAGGACTGATGTTGAAGCTGGAACTCCAATACTTTGGTCACCTGATGCAAAGAACTGACTCATTTGAAAAGACCCTCCCAAAAGATGCTGGGAAAGATTGAAGATGGGAAGAGAAGGGGACAACAGAGAATGAGATGGCTAGATGGCATCACCGACTCAATGGACATGAGTTTGGGTGGACTCTGGGAGTTGGTGATGAACAGGGAGGCCTGGTGTGCTGCAGTCCATGGGGTCACAAAGAGTGGGACACGACTGAGCAACTGAACTGAACTGAACTAAGTCTCTATTTAGTATTAGTATGAGAAATAGCAAGAAGAGAAAGACATTGATTGGTGTTCACCATAAGCCAGATTCTATCCTAGTTCCTTTATTTGTTAATTCATTTAATCTCATAATGAAATGAAAATGGCCGTATTGTCCTCATTTTACAAATAAGAAAATAGACCTGGAGCAGCTAAGCTACTTTCCCAGAGTCACACAAGTGGCAGTCAGCAGAGCTGGGATTTGAACCTGTGCAGTCTATGAGGGTAGGACACGACTTAGCAACTGAGCGCGCACAATCCATCATCAGATCCGGGCTCATTCTCTTGTCTCCAAAACTGCACTTGAAGATGTTGTTCAGTAAGTGGCTTTGTGTTCTCTGTGTTAGAACATATACATACACAATATGTTCCTTTTAGTACCAGGAAATGATTGTATCTCCCAAGGAACTGGTTTACTTAGATATATCAGATAAACTAACCCATTTGGCTTTCTCCTTCTGCGTAGTGTGTAATTCTCTTTTTCCATTTCAGTAGACTCCGTTTATGAATGCTCATTTTTCAGATTATGCCAAGCCCTGCTTGTCAGTAAGAAAGATATAAACCCTAAATAATTTGTGACATTTTACACATGATTTTGTTGCTTAAAATAATCCAATAACTATGGACAGTGAGAAATTTCATATTTCTGAATTCCTATTATCCCAGAAAATGAAGCTTTCAAAGTAATTTCTCTGACAGAAACAGCTGAGGCTCAAACACACACCAGTATTTCAAGAAATCACATTCCAAGGTTAAGTGGATGTAGATAGAAATAGTCTGCTGGAAATTTCAGGCTTCAGAAGGACCAGACCATTCTCACCTATGATATGCAAAGGAGCCAGACTTCCTAAATCCAACCTCTAGGGGTCCAGTTAAGAGAAAACACACAAGATTCTTGAAGAAAAATGAGGCAGAAAGGCAGAACTTTACACGTCTAAGGCCCAGCACAATTCCAGAAGGGGAATAAAGGAAGATAAAAATCTGTAGCTGGCTACAGGGTCCCAGCAAAGCAACATGCCTACTCGTTGGAGTTGGTCCTTGGTTTTGCTTCAGATCATGCTTCTGTTTCTGCTGCCTCTCCAGCCCAGATTTCTCTCTGTGACCAAGGCTGGTCTATACTGTCCACGCCCTGGCCTTGATTTGAGTAGAATCCAGCCTCCAATGTCTATAGAGCCCAGCCTGCACATCCTGTCGGGGGCCTGCATCTCACACCAAGCCTTCATTTCACTTTCACTTCTAACTCCTGCTTCCCAGTGGTTGCCAACATCCTGTCTTCTCTCTGCTCCAGCCACCACAGCTAAAACACTGCCTTTAGCCCAGTCCTTCACGTGGAATGGCAGTGCCCACACTGTCTGTGATATGGGGCAGAAGACCAAGGACACAAGCCGGATACATCACCTGATCCTACAAATCCATCATCAGATCCGGGCTCATTCTCTTGTCTCCAAAACTGCACTTGAAGATGTTGTTCAGTAAGTGGCTTTGTGTTCTCTGTGTTAGAACATATACATACACAATATGTTCCTTTTAGTACCAGGAAATGATTGTATCTCCCAAGGAACTGGTTTACTTAGATATATCAGATAAACTAACCCATTTGGCTTTCTCCTTCTGCGTAGTGTGTAATTCTCTTTTTCCATTTCAGTAGACTCCGTTTATGAATGCTCATTTTTCAGATTATGCCAAGCCCTGCTTGTCAGTAAGAAAGATATAAACCCTAAATATTTGTGACATTTTACACATGATTTTGTTGCTTAAAATAATCCAATAACTATGGACAGTGAGAAATTTCATATTTCTGAATTCCTATTATCCCAGAAAATGAAGCTTTCAAAGTAATTTCTCTGACAGAAACAGCTGAGGCTCAAACACACACCAGTATTTCAAGAAATCACATTCCAAGGTTAAGTGGATGTAGATAGAAATAGTCTGCTGGAAATTTCAGGCTTCAGAAGGACCAGACCATTCTCACCTATGATATGCAAAGGAGCCAGACTTCCTAAATCCAACCTCTAGGGGTCCAGTTAAGAGAAAACACACAAGATTCTTGAAGAAAAATGAGGCAGAAAGGCAGAACTTTACACGTCTAAGGCCCAGCACAATTCCAGAAGGGGAATAAAGGAAGATAAAAATCTGTAGCTGGCTACAGGGTCCCAGCAAAGCAACATGCCTACTCGTTGGAGTTGGTCCTTGGTTTTGCTTCAGATCATGCTTCTGTTTCTGCTGCCTCTCCAGCCCAGATTTCTCTCTGTGACCAAGGCTGGTCTATACTGTCCACGCCCTGGCCTTGATTTGAGTAGAATCCAGCCTCCAATGTCTATAGAGCCCAGCCTGCACATCCTGTCGGGGGCCTGCATCTCACACCAAGCCTTCATTTCACTTTCACTTCTAACTCCTGCTTCCCAGTGGTTGCCAACATCCTGTCTTCTCTCTGCTCCAGCCACCACAGCTAAAACACTGCCTTTAGCCCAGTCCTTCACGTGGAATGGCAGTGCCCACACTGTCTGTGATATGGGGCAGAAGACCAAGGACACAAGCCGGATACATCACCTGATCCTACATGGTCAGTGCTTTCAGGACCATCAGACCAAGGTGGCATAGCCCCAAGCCCAGAAAAGTCTCAGCTTCCTTTCTGCAAGTGCCCAAGTCAGATGCAATAGGACACGGCATGCTCAGCTGGTTTCCTGGCACAGGCAGAAGTGTTCATGGAGCTGTAGACAAGGCATCTTTTTCCTCCATACGGAGTGAGCCTTCCTATGAGTCAGCTAACTGGGCAGGGTTGCCAGTGGGTTACATCCTTAAGTGCTCTGAACTGCAGGAAAAACCAGGTCAGAAACGCTAAGGCCAAGGTTATGAGACAATCTGGAAAGTCCAGAAGACTTCATTGAGGTATACCTCACAAACCACACACACATGCTCAGCAAGAAAAATCCAGTCACGTGGTGATAATTGCAATAGCCTGAAGGATACTTGGGACACAGTAGTCTTAGAAGCTTCCAGTGACCACTGGTAACCAATGGTCTCATGACTGGTTGCCAGTCTCTTCCAGGCTTCAATCAACCCCATTTTCCTTCAGAATCCTTGGGATCCAGTGTCCCGGAGTCTCACCATGAGCTTGGACATGCTATGGTCTCAACTGCAAGTTTGAATGCTGAGCCATCCTTCAGGACTGCTGGGCCCACCCACACCAGAGCTGTCCATCTGAAAGCATCTTTCAGACCATCTCTAAGAAGTGTTTAGCTTTTGACGATTCTGCCCATCATCCTCATTATCATGCTATCGGCCTAGTCCTAGGTTAACCCATGCTGTCTCCCTGTGCTCTCATCCAGAGAGCATGACCTTTATGTACTTGAGAAAAAAAATGTATAGTAATTACATTTATAGTGGCTTCCCTGGTGTCTTCGATGGTAAAGAGTCTTCCTGCAATGCGGGAGACCTGGGTTTGATCCCTGGGTCAGAAGGGAATGGCTACCCACTCTAGTATTCTTGCCTGGAGAATTCCATGGACAGGGTGCCTGGTGGGCTACAGTCCTTTGTAGCCCTTTGCCACAGGGTTACAAAGAGTGAGACATGACTGAGAGACTTTCACCATCATCAATGGCATTTATATGGTGTCTGAGCCACCCTGCCTAAAAGCTGTACATGGATAGAGAATTTTTCAAATGAGACAGACTGTGGAAATGATCCATCCCATTGCAAACGATAGAAGACCCAACACCAACTAGCTTAAACAAAAATGGGATTCATTGAGCTGCATAACAGAAGTATCTAATGATAGAGCTTGACGGCTCCAGGTTCAGCAGGATTCAGGTCCCAAACAATGTCATTAGGATTTAGTTTTTCTTTTTCCTGCAGTTTCCAATTTTGTCTTCTTCTATGTTGACTTTAGATACAGGGTACAAATGGTATTAAAATATTGGCAGCAAATTCAGCACTTACATCTTCTGGGGGGTTAGGTCCAACCAGAAATATTGAGTCCACTTTCTCAACCACTTAGTCATTGCAGAATTCATTACCTTTGTTCTGATTGACCTAATTTAGGTCAAGAGCTATCCTTGGACCTGACTGTTATGTAGAGAAAAGGTGTATATGTGTAAGGTAAGATTCTGGTGTGTATCAGTTAAAATTCTAGCTGAAAAGAAGAAAACCAATTCATACTAATTCATTTAAAAAGCTTAAATGAGGCCTTTCCGAATCTCTTTCCCTCTGAATGTAAGCTCTACTATCAACTGTGTTGACATCATTGTCAGACACACTTTTCCCAGTAGGGGAAAGGTAGTCACAAGTAGCTTCAGACACATATCAAACCAACTTAGCACTCTAGTTTAAAAAAAAAAAAAAAGTATCTTTTTCCTGGTGTCTCCAGTCTAAGTCCCAGAGAAGGCTCTCATTAGCCAAGACTGAATCACATGCCCACATGTCAACCAATTACCATTGGTCAAGAAGAAATACTCTAACTGGCCTGGCCTAAGGCATTTTAACATATGATTAAAAACATGGTGCTCTGGGCTTCCCTGGTAGCTCAGTGGTAAAGAATCCACCTGCCAATGCAGAAGACACAGGTCTGATCCCTGGACTGGGGAGATCCCGCATGCCACGTGGCAACAAAGCCCGGGTACCACAACTACTGAACTTGTGCTCTAGGGCCTGGGAGCTGCAACTCTGAGCCCATGTGCCCTTGAACCTGTGCCCCACAGCAAGAGAAGCCACTGCAACGAGAAGTCTGTGCACTGTGACAAAGAGTAACCCCAGCTCATGAGACTAGAGAAAGCCTACGTGCAGCAGCAAAGACCCAGCACAGCCAAAATAAATAAATATATATATTTAAGTATGCGGCTCTAAAACTAAATGGGAAAAAAAATCGAAAGTGTTGGTCAGTCAGTTTTGTTCAACTCTTTGTGACCCCATAGACTGTAACCAGGCTCCTCTGCCCATGGGAGTTTTCAGGCAAGAATACCAGAGTGGGTTGCCACTTCCCTCTCCAGGGGATTTTCTCGACCCAGGGATCTAACCTGGGTTTCCTGTATCTCCTGCACTGCAGGTCGATTCTTTATCCACTGAACCATCGAGGAAGCCCCCCAAACTAAATGGCCTGGAGTCGAATCTCACTTCCTCTTTATATCAGTTATATGCTCTTTAAATCATCGAACTGCTAATAGGTGTAAAGTGCTTAGAACAAATCTGGTATATCCTACACATCAAATAAATTAGATTCTTTGCTTATTGCCGTAACAACGATGAGGATGAGGGTGGTTCGTCCTTCCCTGGATGGGGGGAGTGTGGTGAGCCACACAAAAAGCATTTTCTGAGAATGAGAGAGAGATAATTTCTGAGAGTGAGAGAGAGATGACTTCTGAGAGTAAGAGAGGATTCCTGTATGACGCCATAGCATATACGTAAGTGACTGACATCCACATGTGATCTGGGGTATGGGTACGGGTGTGTGAGAGTGACGTGTATTGGCATACGGGAAGAGGGCTTGGAGAAAAAGTGCTCCCTGTAATTACTTTTAAACCTGTCAGTGGTGTCTCCTGATCCCTTTAATAAGGAGAGAGGAAAGCTCTGAGTTTGCTGTGGTAGGACCTGATTTGACTTGACTTGACTGTATCCATTGTGGTCCCCAAGTGGGTAGTCCAGCATTATTCCAGTGATATACTGGTGGCTTGAGCAGAGCTAGTGGTTTCCAGGGGTGGTTGGCTAATGCTGAGAGAAAATCTGAATAATGACAAAGCAACTTTTTGCCTGAATTCAACAAGAAGGGTTTTATCCCCCCCAAAAGCTCATGAATTCACCTCATAAAATTTCCTGAGTACATATCATGTACCCAGCACCCTCTTAAGGCCCAGAGCTGAAGTACAGGGGAAAAAAAAAGAATTAGCGTTGAAGATAATAAAGCCTAGGGCTAACGGCATGTCAGGAGGAGCCAGAAAACTGTGTTTGTTTTAAGCAAAAGTGTTATCCTTTTGAAGTGATTTCCTATATTTATCTTCTAAGAGCAGAGTCTACATTAGATAGACCATAAATCTAACTGAGTTCTGAGAAATAATATATTCTCAGACTTGCCTGAGGTAGGGTTTGCACGGCTGTATGTTTTTCTTGGTTTCATTTGCATGAGAGAAAAAGGAAAAAAGAATAGAAAAAAAGCTTAGCAAGCACAGTTCTAAGGCTTTCGTTTCAGCAAGCTATTAAAATGACTTAGCTCAAAAGGTAAATTTTGATTTTTCTTGAACAGGTCTTTCACAAAAAGGTAGCCCTATAATTTTCTTCTAAATTTAGATTATTTTGTAGATTGTCTGTCTTTCATTTAGTCAATCATCTAAAATGCTTCCGTACAATCATGAGTAAAGGAGAAGGAAACTGAGGTTTGTGTGTGTGTGTTTTGTTTTTCCCAAGCCTTTAAGGAAGAGTGTTGAATTGATCACCTCAGACGTGATTCTTCAACTAACTCGGCTGAAATAGAGAAGGCTTGCAAATACATGCTCAACACTTTTTTATCTAATGTTTTTTTGTTTATAGTCCTCCTCCAGTAAATGATTGAAATCATTGGCTACTTCCTCATTCACCATTCTTTGCTCTGAGTTGAGAAAGCTGTTTGTCACAGGATGTAATAAAACATTTTAATCAACTTGATGAAACAGGCGAATTATGCCTTGAGCAGTGGGACCTTGTGCTTGGAAAGAATTGGCCTGACCTCTTGCATGTCTAACCTGTGGGGCATGAGAGTGGTCGCCCATGGGGAAGTGAAAGCTGGTGCTTCATTGGAAGATGCTCTTGCTGATACCTTGCTTGCCAAGCACACAAAATTGGCTCACAAGCCAAATCAGTTGCAACACACAGCGTTTGGAGAGATTTTTGAAGTGGAACAAATTTCCCCCTTCCTAAAATCATAATAATTTGCTGAACAAAAACTGTGGTCTAGGAAGATCCAATTGAAAAGAGCTGGGTATTAAAAATAGCTACTAATCACTCCCTGTCTAGTCTCATGGAGCCAAGTTTAGACCCAATAAAAGTTGTATGACATTCTAATGATATCCAGCTGTTACAATCCAATGAGTGAGACCACAGAAATCAAAGGAAAGCCTTTACTCAGCTGGATTCTTATACCAAAATCAATGATACCATGACCCTTTGGCTGTTTGAATCTTCTGGGGGAAAGAAAGTGACAGCCGTGTATTCTAGACAACAATAACAGCTACCACTTCTTATGGGCATATTGGTTACCCAAGTGCCTGCCAAATTTTATCCCATAAGCCTGTATTAGACATGAACAAAATCATTCGTCTCTCAGCTACTGTGTAGTAGATTGATCAGGGGCACCATCAACAATGTTAGAAGATTTTGCATCTGACCAGTTTGCCAACAAAATGCAGCTTGACATCAATTTAAGGACTTTTATTTGTTTTCATTTGTTTTTACAAAATGGCTTCCCTGGTGGCTCAGTGGTAAAAAAAAAAAAAAAAAAAATCTCCCTGCAGTGCAAGAAACACAGGCTCAGTGCCTGGGTGAGGAAGATCCCCCTGGAAAAGGAAATAGCAATCCACTCCAGTATTCTTGCCTGGAAAATCTCATGGACAGAGGAATTTGGTGGGCTATGATCTAAGGGGTCGCAAAATGTTGAACATGACTTAGTGGCTGAAAAAAACAAAATTTTTACAAAACAAAGCTCTTTGATTTAACATTTCAAGTATTTTTGCAAATGAATGTGATGCGTTTCTCTCCCTTCAGACATCGTGGTAGAGTAGGAAGTGTATTGATTTTGCAGGAAGATGAAGAGGGACTGCAATCAGCAAAAAGCTGTGAGATCTAGTCAAGTGATTAACCACCTACCTTTCAGTGCAGGATGCTTCTCTTCTGCACAAAGACAGAAAGTCATTTGACTTAGGTTGTTGAAGGTTAAAATGACATAAAACATGCAAAGGATCTGGTAATGCTTGGCACTTACTAGGTGCTTAATAATCATTTACCTTCCCAATTATTTTCTGGCCCCAGTCATTCATTTGTCCACACATAAGACAGCTTCACGCTTGGGTTTGTTCACAAGTGCCCACTTGTCACCAAAGCCCAGACTGTCCTTCTCCCAAGACCAGATGACAACACATGTCAATTCATCTGTAATATCACTCTTAACCACTAGTGTTATTCTTCTTTTCGGTGAACCCCTGCTGAGCATCTATGCCCTGAAGCCATGTGATGGGGCTACTCAGAAGAAGACCCAAGGCCAGCACTCATAAAGCCTCAGTACCTTGTGAGGAAAGTGGGTAAGAAAATCAACAATTATATCTCCGTGTCATAAGTTTTACCCAGGAAGTCTGCACACAATGTTTGAAAGAAGAGAATTTGGGCTCCCCAGTGGCAACAGAGGGGAAAAGGAAGTCCAAGAATGCTTTAACTGAGTGTACATCTGGCAGAAGTTTTGGTCAAACAAGAGGAGGACAGAAAAGGATGCAGGTAAGAGGGTTCAAGGTAAAAGAAGATATTGCCTCTTTTTTGGTGGCACAAAATCCATCACATAGTGTCTATACTCTCATACTTCAGTTCATCATAGATAAAGATGGAAAAACTGTTAATATGGAGCATCTCTTGTGGCCAAGGCGGGCTATTAAAAGGATGTAAAGATGGAATGAATACCTTCAGGGAGCTTGAAACAGAAAAGAGTGAGATGCATAGATGGCAAATAAGTATGTAAGGCTAGACAATTACTGCTGGAACTGTCCAAGCTACCCGGGACTGATGAGTGCTTTATAGTGACTGTTGGATTTATTTTACAGAATCGATGGCTTCCCAGGACTAAAGGAGTTGAATTCCAAAGTATTAGAGCCTAAGATTTCCAAGTCCAGTCTCAGATACAAAGTTGGAACAGGTGCAAAAGCACTATTCCTGTGCCCAAGGAGATGTTTCCAAGTTGAGAGCATGAACATGAGTGAATTGTGTGTCATCTTATATTTTGAAATAATAGACAAGTTGTAAAAATGGTTAAGCACTTAAGCAGTGTGGAAGAAAGCATCGGACCTAAGTATCTTTGGAAGACACTGTTTTGACTGGATCCGATAAGGCTAAATATAAGAAGACTACACACAAATATCTGGATCTTCATGACCCAGATAATCATGATGATGTGATCACTCACCAAGAGCCAGACATCCTGGAATGCAAAGTCAAGTGGCCCTTAGGAAGCATCACTACAAACAAAGCTAGTGGAGGTGATGGAATTCCAGCTGAGCTGTTTCAAATCCTAAAAGATGATGCTGTGAAAGTGCTGCACTCAGTATGCCAGCAAATTTGAAAAACTCAGCAGTGGCCACAGGACTGGAAAAGGTCACTTTTCATTCCGATCCCAAAGAAAGGCAATGCCAAAGAATGCTCACACTACCTCACAATTGTACTCATTTCACACACTAGTAACGTAATGTTCAAAATTTTTCAAGCCAGGCTTCAACAGTACGTGAACTGTGAACTTCCAGATGTTCAAGCTGGATTTAGAAAAGGCAGAGGAGCCAGAGATCAAATTGCCAACATTCATTGGATCATCAAAAAAGTAAGAGAGTTCCAGAAAAACATCTATTTCTGCTTTATAGACTATCCCAAAGCCTTTGACTGTGTGGATCACAGCAAATTGTGGAAAATTTCTCCAAGAGATGGGAATACCAGACCACCTGACATGCTTTTTGAGAAATCTGTATGCAAGTCAAGAAGCAAGAATTAGAACTGGACATAGAACAACAGACTGGTTCCAAATAGGAAAAGGAGTATGTCAAGGCTGTATTTTGTCACCCTGTTAATTTAATCTATATGCAGAGTACATCATGAGAAACACTGGGCTGGAAGAAGCACAAGCTGGAATCAAGATTGCCAGGAGAAATATCAATAACCTCAGATATGCAGATGACACCACCCTCATGGCAGAAAGTGAAGAAGACCTAAACAGCCTCTTGATGAAGGTGAAAGAGGAGAGCGAAAAAGTTGGCTTAAAATTCAACATTCAAAACACTAAGATCATGACATCTGGTCCCATCACTTCATGGTAAATAGATGGGAAACAGTGGGAACAGTGATAGACTTTATTTTCTTGGGCTTCAAAATCACTGCAGATGGTGACTGCAGTCATGAAATTAAAATATGCTTGCTCCTTGGAAGAAAAGCTATGACCAACCTAGACAGAATATTTAAAAGCAGAGATGTTACTTCACTAATGAGGGTCTGTCTAGTCAAAGCTATGGTTTTTCCAGTAGTCGTACCGATGTGAGAAAGAAAGAAAGTGAAGTTTCAGTTGTGTCTGACTCTGCAACCCCATGGACTGTAGCCTACCAGGTTCCTCCATCCATGGGATTTTCCAAGCAAGAATACTGGGGTGGATTGCCATTTCCTTCTCCAGGAGATCTTCCTGGCCCAGGGACTGAACTCAGGTCTCCCACATTGTAGGCAGACACTTTACTGTCTGAGCTACCAGGGAAGCTCTCATGGATATGAGAGTTGGACTATAAAGAAAGCTGAGCACCGAAGAATTGATTGATGCTTTTGAACTTGGTGTTAGAAAAGACTCTTGAGAGTCCCTTGGACAGCAAGGAGATCCAATCAGTCCATCCTAAAGGAAATCAGTCCTGAATATTCACTGGAAGGACTGATGAAGCTGAAACTCCAATACTTTGGCTACCTGTTGCGAAGGATTGACTCACTGAAAAAGACCCTGATACTGGGAAAAATTGAAGGTGGGAGGAGAAGAGGATGACAGAGGATGAGATGGTTGGATGGCATCACTGACTCAATGGACATGAGTTTGAGCAAACTCCAGGAGTTGGAGATGGACAGGGAGGCCTGGCGTGATGCAGTCCATAGGGTTACAAAGAGTCAGACATGACTGAGTAACTGAACTGAACTGAACTGAACGCATAAATACTGTAGTTGGTAAATTGTTCCACACAAGGATATGGGTTCACAAGCCTGAAACTATTTGATATGCTTTATTGGGTTGAGTTAATAAGTAAACATATTTTATAATGCAACTCAAAAAGTATTACTGTCAACAACTAAGCCTTTATAGTTAAATCAAATGTACTTTCAAATTATATTTATATGGAGAATAAAATATAAAGAGTTTGCTTATAAGATATCATACATACTATATATATTAACATTGTCTTGAGAAATGCAGTTTGATGAGGATTCAGCTTAAGTAAAAGATTAGTCTCTTAAGTACAACCTATTTTTTCACTGCTAATGAGAGAGAATCCACAAACTTTATGTCAAGAGGAAGTCCCGCATTTCTTGGTTTGCTCTTGGAAGTCCATGGCTCTTTAGATTTGGAGGAAGGAATGGACCATAAAGGAGTTCATTGCTGAGTCCAGCATGTGAAGGCAGAGGAACTCCATCTGATGGGGT
>SJYC01113179.1:0-76212 GCA_006408675.1 Madoqua kirkii
GTATTCTGCTCGGCAGAATGAAAAGGAAAAGAAAAAAGCCAAACAGACCCAGGAAGCAGTTTTAAAAGGAAAATAATTGCTTTCATATTAAAAACATACAAAACGAATTTCTTTTGAACCACTAATGTGTGGATTTTAAAAAATCAATAGCATACTCTATTTAATCCATTCGAACAAAGATAAATGGGAATTCGTGTCTCTGGTTTTCGGTTGTCTTCTCTCTCGTGCTTTTTGGAATCACTGTGCCATGTAATTTCTGCTGTTGTTTTGTCCATAACACTTGGAGAAGCTCAGGTCTCAACATTTTTGGAGACAAAGGGAGCTCAGTAAAATGGGCTTGGTTTACCCGTCAAACAATGTAACAGCACAGAAGATGCTCAGTCAGTGGCCCTGAGTGCGTGGAGGGCCGAGTGAAGGAAGTGGGGCCATGTGCAAAGAGCAGCCAGCTCATCCAAGCAATAAGAGTAGGTGGACGCTGTTGAGGCATCAGGGCAGAAGGGCCACCAGTCAGGAGGGGACACAGGAAACCCAGGAGGGGCTGGGCAGAGAGGAGCCCTCTCCTGGTACAGGAGCACATGGTAAGCCAGCCTGGCAGATGAGGCCCCCAAAGCCAGGACAGAAGCCAAGAAACACCTTGAAGCATCAAGGTTGAAAAGCACACACTTACTGGGAGGGGCCAGCGAGGTCTTCAGGGACAAGTCCCCCCTTCCCACGTCTCCGCGGTTGCCCACATGCATGCCCACATGCCACATTCCACTGTGGCTTCCTGGTGTGCATGGATTCAAAAGTGCCCCTCCCACATTCTTGGGGAAGGGGCAGGAAAAGGGGTCACTTCCCTCAAATCCATTCACGCTAAAAGAACTGTGACCACACTGGCTTCAGCATGTAGGGCTGACATAGGGAGGGGGGCAGCCTTCCCAAGCCCCCCTGGCAGCTGGCAAAGGTTTCAAAGCTCCTGACTATACTGGGGCTCAGACCAGTGTGAATGTATGCGCTTGTTTTTTTTTTTTATGTGAATTCACTCTTGTCATGTAAAAATTGGGAGCTTTAACTTAATGGAAAATTCTGGGTTTCTCGCTCCTTGGTAGAGAGAGATTAAAAGTCATGATCTGGGATGCTCATTGTCAAATAAGATATTAAGCCCTGTTTTAAATGATAGATATAAGTGATATCTCAACAGCCCTACCAAATGGATACTGTCATTTGTTGTCTTGGAGTTATAGACGGAGAAACTGAGGTAATGGTGCCGCTGAGACCAGCCGAGGACACAGGACCGCAGCCTCCCTCCAAGCCGACCCGAACGTGCTGTCCCACTGGTGCCCCTGCTGGGCTGGCTGCCGCAGCCTCGCTCCTTCCCTGCATCTCCGGGTTAGAACATTTGCTTCTTTCTTTTTTCTTTTTTTCATATTTCTAACGCGTGCTTCTTAAAAACATGGTCAGCTCTGATGGAGAACTGGTTTGTTTCCAAGCTGGGGAGGATAGAAACACTTCACATACAGGACACAGACTGAAAAGTCCTGTTTGCTGTGCAAGGAGCCAGGACTCTGCGTTTGCAGCAGAATCCCGTATCCTCCTCACATACCTGGGGACAGGGAGCCGGCAGAGGCCCTGCAGCCCACCCAAACCCCTGACCCGCCCCGTTCAGTCCTTTATTTTACCCTCACCGAATCGCTCTTCTCTTTTCTTCCCCTCTCCCTCCCTTCATCCTAGGCTGGCGCTTCCGCCTCCTCTCAGCATTGGTTTTTATTCTTGCACATCTGGGTGGCATTTCCCATTTATAATAAAAATGAGAGAACAGGAAAGAGCCGGGGTCGCCTGCACGCTGAACCAGTGGCAAGGGCCACTTCTTGAGCAGGAGTGATCCTCCCTATTTCAAAACTGGGGTGGGTAGGGGGTCCTAAGATGAAAACCCTCCTCTCCCATCCCTGGGCTGTAGTCATCTAAATTTCAAAGAACAGAAAATAAATTCGTGCCAAAGGGTCCTCTGGTAGTCAGAGCAGTCCCCCTCCCCACGTGAGTCAGGGTCCGATCCACGCGGGACCCACAACTGGGCGAGATCAGAGTCCCCCACAGAGGGACCCCAAATTTGGGCTTTCAGCAGGACGCCCTGGCAGAAAGAGTCAGCCTCTCTGCCTGCTCCTCGGCGCTAGGGGGCGCCAGATGTGTATAAGAGACAGGTATTCTGCTCGGCAGAATGAAAAGGAAAAGAAAAAAGCCAAACAGACCCAGGAAGCAGTTTTAAAAGGAAAATAATTGCTTTCATATTAAAAACATACAAAACGAATTTCTTTTGAACCACTAATGTGTGGATTTTAAAAAATCAATAGCATACTCTATTTAATCCATTCGAACAAAGATAAATGGGAATTCGTGTCTCTGGTTTTCGGTTGTCTTCTCTCTCGTGCTTTTTGGAATCACTGTGCCATGTAATTTCTGCTGTTGTTTTGTCCATAACACTTGGAGAAGCTCAGGTCTCAACATTTTTGGAGACAAAGGGAGCTCAGTAAAATGGGCTTGGTTTACCCGTCAAACAATGTAACAGCACAGAAGATGCTCAGTCAGTGGCCCTGAGTGCGTGGAGGGCCGAGTGAAGGAAGTGGGGCCATGTGCAAAGAGCAGCCAGCTCATCCAAGCAATAAGAGTAGGTGGACACTGTTGAGGCATCAGGGCAGAAGGGCACACCAGTCAGGAGGGGACACAGGAAACCCAGGAGGGGCTGGGCAGAGAGGAGCCCTCTCCTGGTACAGGAGCACATGGTAAGCCAGCCTGGCAGATGAGGCCCCCAAAGCCAGGACAGAAGCCAAGAAACACCTTGAAGCATCAAGGTTGAAAAGCACACACTTACTGGGAGGGGCCAGCGAGGTCTTCAGGGACAAGTCCCCCCTTCCCACGTCTCCGCGGTTGCCCACATGCATGCCCACATGCCACATTCCACTGTGGCTTCCTGGTGTGCATGGATTCAAAAGTGCCCCTCCCACATTCTTGGGGAAGGGGCAGGAAAAGGGGTCACTTCCCTCAAATCCATTCACGCTAAAAGAACTGTGACCACACTGGCTTCAGCATGTAGGGCTGACATAGGGAGGGGGGCAGCCTTCCCAAGCCCCCCTGGCAGCTGGCAAAGGTTTCAAAGCTCCTGACTATACTGGGGCTCAGACCAGTGTGAATGTATGCGCTTGTTTTTTTTTTTATGTGAATTCACTCTTGTCATGTAAAAATTGGGAGCTTTAACTTAATGGAAAATTCTGGGTTTCTCGCTCCTTGGTAGAGAGAGATTAAAAGTCATGATCTGGGATGCTCATTGTCAAATAAGATATTAAGCCCTGTTTTAAATGATAGATATAAGTGATATCTCAACAGCCCTACCAAATGGATACTGTCATTTGTTGTCTTGGAGTTATAGACGGAGAAACTGAGGTAATGGTGCCGCTGAGACCAGCCGAGGACACAGGACCGCAGCCTCCCTCCAAGCCGACCCGAACGTGCTGTCCCACTGGTGCCCCTGCTGGGCTGGCTGCCGCAGCCTCGCTCCTTCCCTGCATCTCCGGGTTAGAACATTTGCTTCTTTCTTTTTTCTTTTTTTCATATTTCTAACGCGTGCTTCTTAAAAACATGGTCAGCTCTGAAGGAGAACTGGTTTGTTTCCAAGCTGGGGAGGATAGAAACACTTCACATACAGGACACAGACTGAAAAGTCCTGTTTGCTGTGCAAGGAGCCAGGACTCTGCGTTTGCAGCAGAATCCCGTATCCTCCTCACATACCTGGGGACAGGGAGCCGGCAGAGGCCCTGCAGCCCACCCAAACCCCTGACCCGCCCCGTTCAGTCCTTTATTTTACCCTCACCGAATCGCTCTTCTCTTTTCTTCCCCTCTCCCTCCCTTCATCCTAGGCTGGCGCTTCCGCCTCCTCTCAGCATTGGTTTTTATTCTTGCACATCTGGGTGGCATTTCCCATTTATAATAAAAATGAGAGAACAGGAAAGAGCCGGGGTCGCCTGCACGCTGAACCAGTGGCAAGGGCCACTTCTTGAGCAGGAGTGATCCTCCCTATTTCAAAACTGGGGTGGGTAGGGGGTCCTAAGATGAAAACCCTCCTCTCCCATCCCTGGGCTGTAGTCATCTAAATTTCAAAGAACAGAAAATAAATTCGTGCCAAAGGGTCCTCTGGTAGTCAGAGCAGTCCCCCTCCCCACGTGAGTCAGGGTCCATCCACGCGGGACCCACAACTGGGCGAGATCAGAGTCCCCCACAGAGGGACCCCAAATTTGGGCTTTCAGCAGGACGCCCTGGCAGAAAGAGTCAGCCTCTCTGCCTGCTCCTCGGCGCTAGGGGGCGCCCTTGAAGCTTGGAAGACAATTTCCATC
Organism: Madoqua kirkii; assembly: GCA_006408675.1. NCBI lineage: Eukaryota > Metazoa > Chordata > Mammalia > Artiodactyla > Bovidae > Madoqua > Madoqua kirkii. Next base: position 4,362 of record SJYC01113179.1, read on the forward strand.
AAATAAAAAGTGTTTTTTTTTTCCCTCCCGCTTCGGTAATAAATTCACAGGGCTTGTTTTTTAACCCCCATCAGAGGTTAGAATAGTTTCATAAAAAAAGTTTTGGTAAATTCATGGGCAACTTTTGAGGTTATATGAGGTTTTTGTTTTTTAAAAAAGAAGAAAAGAAAAGGAGAAAAACAGCCTTTCTCTGTACTCATGTAAGAGCATCACCGGGCGTGAGGGCGGACGGGAGGGGGGCTCAGGGCGTCTGTATTTTTCCACAAGGGTCCGCGCACAGGGGGGTTCTGGGGGGGTGAATCCCTGCTGCCCACCAGCTGAGGGGCAGGTCCCCCGGGGAGCAGAGTCCCAGCTCTCTTGATGCACCTGCTCGAGTGCCGCAGAGCCGCCCGCAGCCCCAAGGCCCATCAGAGGTGCCCACCCGCAGTCCGGGCGAGTGCTGGTCACCGCTCTTGCACTCCTTTCTTCCTGGCAGGGAGTCGGGAACAAAGCAAAGAAAGTTCCAGCCCCCACCCCCACCAACCCCAACTCTCGAGTAGGGGTTAAAAAGAATAAGAACTTTATCTCAGATTGATAAGAAAGGAGACAAGAGGAGGCAGAAGAAAAACAGCCCGGTTATGAGAGGGGGCGTCGTACATTAACTATGATTCAGAAACTGAGATGCACTGAGTTCATTTTTCAATCTGCCTTTTGCGAAGGGGAAAAAAAATCAGGAAATTATAGAAAATTGAGAAACAAACATCTCCGAGAGTGCTTTGCACCCGGGGGTGCTTAATGAACACTTAATAATTTCAAACGCGAGTACTTAGAGAAATAGCTTTTGTCCATTCCCGGCATGCCAGGTGCCTTGTAGCAAAAAGAGAGAGCTGCAATGACTGAAAATGATCGCTAATGTCTGCAGAGCGGGTGGGGGCACAAAAATTACTTCTTCGTGTCTCTGGAAGTTAGGGAAATAAACAAGCAAAATATAGAGTTTTAGCAAAAAAAAGAAAAAAAAAAACCCTTAGAATGGAACTTGTGTTTCTTTTCCTCCATATTTGAACTTGGGCAGGACTCCTAATTAGAATGGAGAATGGCCTTGACATCCCCCTGCTGACCCCAAGGGGCCATATTGAAAATTAGAAGAAATTCCAGTGCTCAAGCAGGAAGCAAAGCTTGTTGGACCTGATTCCCCTGTGCTCCCTGCCAGCATCCAACCTTGGGGTAAAGGCCACAGTGAATGCATTTATTTAGAGAAAGGCAGTGTCCCTAAGCAGAACACACAGTGCCAGGAAGGCATGAGATGGGATGGGGCCAGAACCCAAAGGATTATTAAAATCCCTTTGTCCCCTCTACCTTTGGGGCCAGTGGCACTCACAGGCCATCTGTACCCAAGTGCATAAATTCATGTGCCCTCAAGCATCCACTGACTCCATACCACCTAGCTCCGCATCTAAATTTCACTGTTCCTTGATATATCCCCTTGACATGTAGAAGTCTTTCCCAGACTTGGGTGGAAGGATAACCCAGAGCCCCCACTGTTAGCCGGGATAACCACTGTGACACCCACAAAGTCATTTCAATGGGTGACACAGCCTCCTTCTAACTCACCATCTCCTGTAGCTTGAGTATCTAGACAGTCTTCTGGACAGATGAGTGGGCTATCTAGACTGGCCTCATGGGCTCTTCAAGTGCCAGGTTAGTGAGTCGCTGATACCTATGGACTCAGACGTGGCCCCATTTTACAGATTCTGAGGGAAAGAGAAAGGATGACCTTGGCCATCCTTTCTAGGATGGAAGTAGTAAGAAGAAAAGTCAGGACTTGAATTCTTCAGACTCCAGAAACAAAGTTTCTTGCCCTGCACTACTACTGGCCGAATGAGGGGCTGAAAGAGAGGGAGGAAGGAGTGTTTGGCACTTTTTAAATTATTTGGCTTTCCAAGGTTTATTGTAGGAAGCAACTGGGTAGGATGAAGTATCTGCCCTAAGAGGGTACCTGTAAAACTACAAACCAAAAAAACCCCAGAACCTAGAGTTCTCAATTCTAGTTAGAGGTTGAAACCCAACCTCTCTCAAGACTTAGCCAGGCAGGTGTTAAAGACGAATTAGCATCAAAGGGAGACTTCCTTTGTGATGTGATCAAGAGGCTTACAAAGCAACTGAGATTGACCTCGTTGTGACTCAATGCAGTTGGTCTACTTATCACTTAAAAGTTGTTGACGCCATTCAGGCCTCACTTTGCTACTAATCCCTGGGCTCATCTGTCCCCCAAAGCAAAACAGCCTGGCCCCTCCGGAAGATCAGGTCCCAGGTGGAGGTGAGAGAGGAAAGACCCAACAAGGTGACTGGAACCCTCCATGGTTTTGTCCCCCATTGGTAGGTCTGTTGAAATCATCACTTCTCCTCTTGCTTCATCCTCTGATGCCATTTGTCTACCAGTCCTTCAACATAGAATACTCTAGAACAAGACTCTTTTTGAAGGTTCTGCTGAGAAGAGGCTCCCCCAACTCCAAGGTGAGGACAGTCTCCAGAAAGCCCTCCCAAAGCAGAACAGTCTCCGGTTCAGGTTTGTGATCAAAGGCATGTGCCTCTTTTGTTTTAAAAGAAATTTTTTAACATAATAGTTTATCTTTCCAAATCTCAACCTCTTTAAATGACTCTATGGTCCTGACCTCTGGCCTCCCCAATGGAGCCAGGCACGAGTGCCCTGAACACTCTTGTGCTCCCAACTTCTGTCGGTGCTGAAATCGGAATTCAGGATGTGTCGCTTCGTTCCTACAGGAATCTATTAGCGACTGCCAAGGGAAACACTTAGCATCTTAGATAAATAAGTAAATAGTAGTTAAGTGCTGCACGCCTCCACTTCCAGCAGTTTACTGTGGATAGCAAAGATTCTTTATGATCCAAGGAGGAGAAAAAGGGATGATGCAGTGACAGGCTGCAGGTCTCTGTAGGGGGCCTCACTCCCCCGCAGTGGGGGCCCGGATGGAGGGGCCAAGGGATGTGTGGCGGAAGCGTGGCCCCCTCCTGTTTTGTTCCTGTTTACGCTAGCCCACTCTCCCGTCCCCGCTCCAGTCGGCCCTGTCAGGATCCCTCATTTGGAAGCTTAATCATATCAGTGAGCTTACCGCATTGCATGTGTAATGACTTGTTTACCAGTCTGTGCCGGCTGCCTCTGCCAGACTGGGCTCTCCCTAAGGACAGGGGCCGTGGCGTGTTCTTGTTTGCCTCTCTTCCTGCTCCCACACACTGCCTGGCACAGAACGGCCCGACTAATTGCATATGAACTCTCATCTACTTCACAAAGGTGTCTCGGTCCACCAACCGGTCCCCAAGCTCCTTAGGAGAGTACTCGTGGCGTCTTCTGCTTCTCCCCACTCTAAGGGCATAGCTCTGACACACAGAAGCTGAATCCCATTCAACCAGGAGAAAGAGGTGGTCTGGACATCTGGGCCCCTCTCTCTTTTAGGAAACTCTCTCTCCTCTCCTCTTATTCTACCAGTCCTTCAACATAGAATACTCTAGAACAAGACTCTTTTTGAAGGTTCTGCTGAGAAGAGGCTCCCCCAACTCCAAGGTGAGGACAGTCTCCAGAAAGCCCTCCCAAAGCAGAACAGTCTCCGGTTCAGGTTTGTGATCAAAGGCATGTGCCTCTTTTGTTTTAAAAGAAATTTTTTAACATAATAGTTTATCTTTCCAAATCTCAACCTCTTTAAATGACTCTATGGTCCTGACCTCTGGCCTCCCCAATGGAGCCAGGCACGAGTGCCCTGAACACTCTTGTGCTCCCAACTTCTGTCGGTGCTGAAATCGGAATTCAGGATGTGTCGCTTCGTTCCTACAGGAATCTATTAGCGACTGCCAAGGGAAACACTTAGCATCTTAGATAAATAAGTAAATAGTAGTTAAGTGCTGCACGCCTCCACTTCCAGCAGTTTACTGTGGATAGCAAAGATTCTTTATGATCCAAGGAGGAGAAAAAGGGATGATGCAGTGACAGGCTGCAGGTCTCTGTAGGGGGCCTCACTCCCCCTGCAGTGGGGGCCCGGATGGAGGGGCCAAGGGATGTGTGGCGGAAGCGTGGCCCCCTCCTGTTTTGTTCCTGTTTACGCTAGCCCACTCTCCCGTCCCCGCTCCAGTCGGCCCTGTCAGGATCCCTCATTTGGAAGCTTAATCATATCAGTGAGCTTACCGCATTGCATGTGTAATGACTTGTTTACCAGTCTGTGCCGGCTGCCTCTGCCAGACTGGGCTCTCCCTAAGGACAGGGGCCGTGGCGTGTTCTTGTTTGCCTCTCTTCCTGCTCCCACACACTGCCTGGCACAGAACGGCCCGACTAATTGCATATGAACTCTCATCTACTTCACAAAGGTGTCTCGGTCCACCAACCGGTCCCCAAGCTCCTTAGGAGAGTACTCGTGGCGTCTTCTGCTTCTCCCCACTCTAAGGGCATAGCTCTGACACACAGAAGCTGAATCCCATTCAACCAGGAGAAAGAGGTGGTCTGGACATCTGGGCCCCTCTCTCTTTTAGGAAACTCTCTCTCCTCTCCTCTTAAAGGTCCCAACCCACCCCTCCTTACAAGGGCAGGTATGTGACTTAGACCTGGTCACTCAAGTCCCCAGTGATTGGCTCCAGAGAGACACCTGCTCCCAACTAGGCCACCCAGACTCAGGGATCTGGGGTTACAGAAAGGAGTCAAGCATATTCAGGCAAGGCAGGTCCTAGAGGAACCAGTGATGATGCCCCAGGAGCAGATCCAAGAGATGGACAGAAACTGAATCCGGGTGACATCATTCATACCCCTAGATCCAGCCAAGCCTGAAGCCCCTTTCTCTGTTCCTTGAGATAATGTTTCTCTCTAGGCCAATTTAAATTGAGTCTCTTTCCTCACAACCCAAAGATACAGGTGTCCACTGCTGGTAGCAGCATTTCAGAATAAGATAAGCAAGGTATCTGTTTGGGGATAGTCAAAGCTTGCAAAAATAAACATTGCTATCATATTCTCTGCAAGCTTTCTCATTTTATTCCGGGAGTCTGGACTGTGGCCCCAGACCCCACACTAAACCAGAGAAGGCTGAGACATTCATCTCTCCATACATTCATCTCACATGTCTCTCAAGACATTCATCCCATCCATAATGAGGGATGAAGATACCACTCAGGTTTTGACTAAAGCCTCACATATTGCTGTTTGCTTGGTCGAGTTCCCAGGTGGCCTGAGCATTCTGGGAGGTAGCTGAGTAATGCTCAGAGCTCAGCAGCCTGCAAATCAATTAATCTCTTCTGCAAATTGCTCACCAGGTCTAATGAATTGGCTCGGCACAGAGGAAGTCCTGTGTGGCCTTGTGTCCTCTGCAGTGACGGACTTCTCTCGGAACAGACCGAGGCATCGTGCCTCAGCCTAGGAACAAATCTATTAATATTTGGAAAGAACATCAAATTGTACCCAGTGGACTTAAAGTTTGGTCAAGAGAAACTCACTTCTCTGTGATTTCAAACAAGATAGTCTGTTCATCCCTCCATGTTTTTTTCCACCAGATTCTGCCAGCCTTCCTCACGGTCTATCTGGCAGTGGACCCCCTCTCCGTGCAATGAGATGCAAGGTTGGGGTGGAAAGGCCTTCCTGATAACAGACTTTCCAGTTAGCATCTGTTACACATCCTGGAATTTTTTTTAAGCTTCATAAGATCAAAGAAGGAAAAGGTACTCTAATATGGTACTGATGGGAATGTGAAATAGAAAGCAGTTGGAAATATCTACTAAAAATGTGCAACATGACTAAACTACAGTGAGGTATCATCTCACACAGGTCAAACTGGCCATCATCAGCAAGTCTACAAACAGTAAATGCTGGGGGGAATGTGAAGAAAAGGAAACCCTCCTCCATGTAAACTGGGGCAGCTACTCTACAGCACATGGGCCTCCCCCATGGCTCAGATGGTAAAGAATCTTCCTGAAGTGCAAGAGACCCAAGTTCAATCTCTAGGTCAGGAAGATCCCCTGGAGGAGGAAATGGCAACCACTCCACTATTCTTGCCTAGAGAATTCCATGGACAGAGGAGCCTGGCAGGCTACAATCTGTGGGGTTGCGAAGAGTCGGACATGATTGAGCATCTGACACTTTCACTATAGAGAACAATATGGAAATTCCTCAAAACACTAAAAAATAGAGCTACCATATGATCCTGCAATCCCACACCTGGGCATATACCTGGAGAAAATAATGCAAAGAAACACATGCACCCCAATGTCCACTGCAGCACTTACAACAGCCAAGACATGGAAAGAACCTCAATGTCCATCAATAGATGAATGGATAAAGAAGATGTGGTGTATATATACACACTGGAATATTACTAAGCCATAAAAAGGAATGAAATAATGCCATTTGCAGCAACGTGGATGGACCTAAAGATCATCCTACAAAGTGAAATAAGTCAGACAAACATCATACAAGACCATGTATATGTGAAATCTAAAAAAATGATAGAAATGAACTTATTTACAAAAGGGAAACAGATCACAGACATAGAAAACAAACTTGCAGTTACCAAAGGGGAAAGAGAGGGGAAGGGTAAGTAAGGAGATTATATATACACTAATATATATATACTACTATACGTAAGTAGATAGTCAACATATATATACTACTGTACTTAAAGTAGATAATCAACAAGGACCTACTGTATAACACAGGGAACTGTACTTAATACTCTGTAGTAACTTATGGAAAAAGAATCTGAAAAAGGATAGGTACATATATCCCTTATATTATGTATAACAGAATTACTTTGCTATACACCAGAAATTAACACATTATAAATCAACGATATTCCAATATAAAATAAAGTATTTTAAATGTTCAACATAACAAAGACTCAGCAATTCTTCTTGGGTCTTCCCTAGAGAAACCCCCTATCTGGGCCTGGGAGTCATGGACAGCGGGTCCATGTGAAGTACTGGCAATAAGATGGACTATTCATTGTTAAGAGAATGACTGCCTAAAGTCACAGCAGCCCCACCCAGAGAGACTCCATCCCTATTTACAAGGCTGAGATAGCTCTGTGTGTATTAACAGTATGGGAAGACCACAAAATGTGTTGAGTAAAACAAGGCAAGTTGCACAATGACATGGGTAGTGTTGTACAATTCCTATTAGACACAGACACACACACGCGCATGTACAGAAACAACACTCTGGCAGGTGACTTTCCATCCCAAACTGTTTCATCTGGGGGGGCGGCACGGGGGGGTATGGGAATGGGGGTGGTGGTCAAAGTGAACATGAGCCTCATTACCATAACTGAAAGTGTTACAAGATGTATGATTCATCATTACTCACATAATTAAAAACTAAACTTTTCTGTTCCTCTAGGTGGAGCATCCCTGTTTTTCCAATTTTATTTTCAACACAAACCTGCCCAACTTGTTTCAGGAACTTCCTCATCTGCCTCCTAGAGTCCACTCTACCTGCCCCAATCATTTCTCCACATTCACCTACAATGGATAGTCTGCCCTCTGCCCTCCTCATCCTTCAGTGGCCCCTCACTGCCCTCAGAAGAAGGATGAGCCCCCACCCAGGTCTCAGATGCTCCTGGTCCCTCCTTCTCCTCTCTCTGCACCATGGGCATTTCCCATCACCCCTCCTTTGGTCACAGAAGGCTCTGGGTCAGCATCTCAGACTTATAAATGCAGAGTTTGAACCTGCCTAGGACACCTCTGACACCACTAAGCTCCCACCCTCATGAGGCAGAAAAGATTCAGTCTTCAAGAAGGGTCTTTGCAGAATGTTGGTCCACAGCTTCTACAGCCCAACTCTGATTGAACATAGAGTTTAAATTAATACAGGCGAAGGCCTTGCAAGAGCTGAGGAAATCCTGGCTAAGACGGCGGAAGCCAGCGGGATGTTCTTGACAGAGGAAAGCAGATGTGACACCACAAGAAAGTCCAGGGAGGGACTCAGACCCCAGTGGGGTGGGAGTCATAGGCTTAGCGTTAAACAAAATGGAATCACCCAGTGAAAAGGTTGTTCTCCCTCCCGCCCTCTCATCAGGGAAAGAAAGTCCCCATTGGATGCTAATGTATCTCTACCATCTCCTTAAGTCTTCCAGGTTGGTTTTTAAGCAAAGAGAGTGTATCTAGGGCTCTCGCCCACAACCATCTAGACAGAATTTATTTGCCAGGAAAACATGTTCATAGTGTTTTCTTTCTATAAAGTTCTCTTAATGGCATGTGATACTGGCTTTCCATTTCCAGCATCGATAAACAGTTTCTATTGAAAATAAAAGAATTTATGGGTTTTGCCAATGAGCTTAAGTGGATCACATAAGCAAATAATCACACATATGACATGCAGATGGGACATTTCTGAAGATGATCCATGAATTATTGAATTTAGGAAACACCGTGGACCCCGGATTCATCATCTAGGTGGCACTGGATGACTTGGAGACTCTGAGTCTCAGTTTCTCCCTCTGAAAATGAAAATGAATCATCTCAAGTCTGTTGAGGGGATTAGAGTGGGTGCAGCCCCTGAACTGAAAGTGCCTTCTGAGTTTAGTTATTGAGAGATTTCTCTAAAGTCTCACTTTGAAATGTTACCCTGAATCTCACGGTGTTTACTGCCAGAAGCCACGCCAGCTGCAGGAAATTGCAAAACCAGAAACTCGATGGAGTTCTTATCGTTCAATAAAGCATCTCTCTCAATCAATATGACTTCAGATGTGTCATCTGGGCACAGGGCCACGCTGGGCTCCTCTTCAGTGTTCCAATTTTAGTCTGTGTACCGGCAGAAGCAGCACGACTTCCAATGTACCCACAGAAGTCCGAATAATTAACCTCAACCACATCAGCGTTCCCCATTCAGTTCCACGAAATGCGTTTCTAAGGAAATGTATAAGAACACTCTTTATACCAAGGAGTGTTTTAGTGTATCCGCACATCAGAGTACATAGAACAGGATTCAGTTAATGGAGCAGATCCTTTTGACACAAAGGATTTCAATAATAAAAAATAAATCAAAGCTGATATGTCATCTACTAGAGAGAAAGAAATGTGCACATAAACACAAAAACAGGACAAATCTCATTACAAGATTCTTTTTTGCAGCCCAGGGTCAATAACTGCGATATTAGGAAAAGGGTAATAGGCTGACTGCTGATGAGTTTTAAGCTCCTGGAGACTAGAATGTCCCACTTGAAACGCAAATAGAGTTGAATGATGTTGAGTTCATCCTCGCCGCTCCCCATGTTCTGAAAAGTGTTCTTTTCAGAGCAGTGACCTCATCAGGAGAAACACATCAGGAATTGTATAACCACAACAGAAGCAAATCGGTAGTGGCTTTTGCTCAGGTAGTTTCACCCACTTTATATGGATGTGTGAGTTTTCAGTGACTTTTTCTAATGGAAAAATAATACTCCAATGTGAGAAGACAAATGTACAAGTGGTCACACAACACACACCTGCAAAGCTTCCTTTCCTAAGTCCCTAAGACCCTAACCTGGGAAATAAACAGATCATTTTCATGACAAGGCTTAGCAGTAACTTCTCCTTCGGGTACAAAAGACGGTCTTTCACTGACGTCAATTACATGGAATAATTGCAAAATGGAAAACAACTCCCCAGTTCTTCAAATGGCATCAGGCAGATAGGTGCTCAGATGAGAAGAGAAATCACTCCAGCAGGGACCTATCACACATTTAACCTAAACCCTGATTTCTGAAAAACTACTTCCCACATCATGCAGAAGACACAACTCCAATATCTCAGTTAATCCCCTAACAACCCAATCTATTAAGACGTCGTCACAACTTCAGACACTTAACGCAGAAACTAAATGGCACACACCTCATGGGCATGCAGGGACATTTGAAAATTCCTCGTTAGAAACTGCTGTTTGTTGTCAGTGCAGCCTAGATGGATGGATCACCTTTTTGCTTACCCTCCTTGCCCTCAGTGGTTGTCAAACATGTTATGCATAAGAACCTCTGTTCAGAGTTGTAGACACCATTCCTATTCTTATGCTTGATAAGTGTCTGGTAAGTCAAGGCTACTTGAAATCTACAAAGAAACTTCCAGCTTCCCTCACTTCTTTGCTGGAAACTTGGATGCTGGATCACTGAATTTAGGTTTTAAACAAGTTCATGCAACATCACTAATTATTAGAATAATGCAAACTGACACTACAATGAGAAATCACCTCATACCAATCAGAATGACCATCATCAAAAAGTCTACAAATAATAAGTGCTAGAGAGAGTGTGGAAAAAAGGAAACCCTCCTACACTGTTGGTGGGTACGTAAATTGGTATAGCCACTATGGAGAACAGTATGGAGGTTCCTTGAAAAACTAAAAATAGAGCTGTCATATGACCCAGCAATCCCACTCCTGGGCATATATCTAGAGAAAAACCATAGTTTGAAAGATACATATACCCCAGTGTTCATTGCATCACTGTTTACAGTAACTAAGACATGGAAGCAACTAAACGTCCATCAGTAGATGAAGGGATAAAGAAGATGTGGTATGTGTGTGTGTGTGTGTGTGTGTGTGTGTGTGTGTGTGTACAATGAAATACTATGGAACCATGAAAAAGAATGAAATGCTATTATTTACAGCAACATGGATACAACTAGAGATTATCATACTAGGTGAGGTATGTAAAAAAGAGAAAGACAAATACCCTATCTTATCACCTACATTTGGAATCTAAAATATGACGCAAATGAACCTATCTATGAAACAGATAGGGCTTCCCTGGTGGCTCAGAGGTTAAAGCGTCTGCCTCCAATGCAGGAGACCTGGGTTCGATCCCTGGATTGGGAGAGCCTCTGGAGAAGGAAATGGTAACCCACTCCAGTATTCTTGCCCAGAGAATCCCATGGACGGAGAAGCCTAGTATGCTACAGTCCACGGGGTCGCAGAGAGTCGGACACGACTGAGCGACTTCATCTTCATGAAACAGAAGCAGAATCAGGGTCTCAGAGGATAAACTAGTGGTTGCCAAGCCACTAGTTTGGGAGGAGAGAGAGTTGTATTGGAAGCCGGGATTAGCAGCTGCAAGCTATTACATATAGAATGGATGAACAACAAGGTCCTACTGTATAGCACAGTAAACTGTATTCAACATCCTGTGATAAACCATCACAGAAAGGAATATGAAAATTTTTTAAATAAATAAAAGGCATGTGACATTCATACCAAGAGAATGAAATAATGTCATTTGCAGCAACATGGAGATTATCATACTAGACGAAGTCAGTCAGAGAAAGACAAATATCATATGATACCAGATGCCACTTATATGTGGAATCTAAAAAAATAAAAATATACAATATTATTAATATTTATAAAAGAGAAACAGATTCACAGACATAGAAAACAGACTTATGGTTACCAAAGGGGAAGGATGACGGGGAGGGATAAACTGGGAGTTTGAGATTGACATAGACACACTACTATATTTAAAACAAATAACCAACAGGGACCTACTGTATGGCACGGGAGATTCTGCTCAATATACTATAATAACCTAAATGGGAAAAGAATAGATATATGTATACGTAGAATGGAACCACTTCGCTATCTATACACCTGAAACTAACGCAACATTGTAAAACAACTATACGCATGCTAAGTCACTTCAGTCGTGTCTGACTCTTTGCAACCATATGCATTGTGTAGTCCAATATAAAATAAGATTTTTAAAAAACATTAAATTCAGTGGTGTTGGAAAGTCAAAAAAAATAAAAATAAAAAGTTCAGCACTCAGAAGAGTCTCAAAGATGCCAATCATCATAAAAATCTTATAAATTAGGTCTCCATCTTCATAACTCCTCTGGCCTTCTGCTTGCAGAAGACTTCGCTGCCAAGCCATCTGTTAATTCGAATGATTAGTCCCAAGTTATTGGAATCGTTGAAAGAGGGAAATTAAGCATCCTTTTAAAAAACATTTTTCAAAAACATCCTCTCTCTCATCTTCATAAATTATTGACAGGAAGATTCTCCAAAAATAAAAAGGAGAAAGAATCCGTAACAACATCTTATTTCAGCCCCTGGATACAAGTATTCCTGGCCACTTCTTTGAAAATGTTTTGCTGATTTAGCTGACCTTCAAGGATGAGGGCCAAAGGTTTTCTTTCCCAGATTTGAATTGGGAAATTCCACCCGGCACCCCCATCAAAAGATTACTCTCCATTTCATTGCTAGGTTTCAAATTCCCCCATGTTATAGCCCCTCAGTTCACCCCAAACAAATCACCCTATCATTGTCGTGCTGAGGAAACCAGGTCCTTCCCCCTCAAAAATATACACGTTTGCAAGCACTCACAAAGTCGTGTGTGCGTGCACACTTGCACGTGCGCATGCACACACACACACACACACACACACACACACACACACACAGTGGGGTCAGCTCTCTCACCAAGAAGCCAGCTCTGATCTCTCTAACCAGGACCTGTCAGGTCAAAGAAGAAAAGAAAATTGTTTGTAAATCGTGGGTGACCAAGGCCTATCTCTAGGTTCCTTTGAAGTTAATAATGGCACTCCGTCTTCAGACACCCAGCACTTTCAGAGTATCTGTCACTCTGCTGTGAAATATTGGCTTTGGGTGGTGGTGGCAGTAAGCTCTCTGAGCTCCTTTGATTCCCAGGGGGTGTTTATTTTAATGCATTCCACCCCTCCTCCAATGCAATGTTGCCCATAATGGCCCATTCACCCCATGCTTGCTGGTTTATCCGACCTGACATCCCTGCTCCATCTTTGACACTTCAATCAGGAACGAGGGAGTGATTAATATTCCCTGGGGCCTATGCTTAGACCACACCCCACAGACTCTCACTGCCCTTAATGGACACACTCCATGTGCTTTGTAATCGTGGGGGAGGAAGCCCTTTGAAAGTGGGCACCTGTGACCCAGACCTCTGGCTCAACTAACTGTTCCAACAACAAACACAAAGGCACGGTCCTCTGTTATTACCACCTGCTCTGCTGCTGCAAATTATTACCTACATGGAGGTGGGGTGGAAGGGGACTATGTTCGCAGAGGGCTTTGCCCTGCGTTTGGCCTCCCAATCTTAGCTCCACATTTAGATTTTGTTTCTGATTTTTCTTTTCTGTTTGGGGCTGGTTTTATCCCCCATTCCCTGGGTTTTGGTAGAACAGGCAGGTGTTGAGATCAGAAAGCTACTGAGTGTGATGTTCTCAACATGGAGTGGCAGGGCTGGTCCCTGAGGTCGAGGGAAGCTTTTGAAGGGAAGACAGGATGAGGAGGACCGTGAAAGATCAGAGACTTTCCAGCTTGTCTCTTCACTAGTACTGAGGCCCCTGGGTCACCATGAGCACACAGGGTACACATGCATCTTAGGAAGAAGCGACCACATCCATCCATTGGAGGATGTATGGAAGATGCCTCCACTCTCTTGGGAGGAGAGAAGAGCTCCCTGCTTTGGGCTGACAGTTCCCCAGGCAGAGCAAAGGGCTGGACCAACAGCCCTTTCAACCACATTTGGAGCCCTGCCTGCCCTCATCCAGACTGGCACCAGGTCTTTCTCCCAAAGAGAAGATAAGGGGGGCCCCTGACCCAGCACACTGGTCTCAGGATTGAAGCTCACTTGGACCACATGCCTGCAGGTGTGAATATGTCCTGCTGGGAGATGAGCTGCATGATCCTGTTTTAATGAACACATATTGATTTAAGTTTATAGAGAACTTTCCTGCCAAAGCCATTTGCACACAAGGAGAGCACAGACGATGAATGTCCATGCATGCCACTGCCTTTTCCACCTAGAAACACATTTTGAGTGTTTCTCAAAATGTGTAGAACAGGCTGGTGTTGAGATGAGGGATAAAACCAACCCCAAACAGAAAAGAAAAATCAGAAACAAAATCTAAATGTGGAGCTAAGATTGGGAGGCCAAACACAGAGCAAAGCCCACTGGGAACATAGTTTCCTTCTACCCCAACCCCCATGTAGGTAATAATGTTGCAGCAGCAGCAACATTAAGGCTCCTCCCTTCTGTTGGTTCTCAGACAGAGGGGAAATTGTTGAGGTGGTTCATGAGTGAATTGTGCCTATCCCTCCAAAACATATGTATCCAAGACCTACACCCACAGAACCTGTAACTGTGACCTTACTTGGGAAAACATTTTTGCACATGAAATTAAATTATGAATCTCAAGGTAAGATCATCCTGGATTTCAGGTGAGCCCTAAGTCCAATGGCAAGTGTCCTCATAAGAGAAAGACAGGAGAACATTTGACCCACAGAAACACAGGAGAGAAGCTGTGTGAAGATGAAAGCAGAGACTGGAGGGGTGCAATCACAAGCCAAGGATGCCTGGAGCCACCAGAAACTGGGAGGCTGGGTAGGATCCTCTCCTGGAAACTCTGGAGAGATTGGCAGCTTCTGGCATCCAAAACTGAGAGAGAATACATTGTTGTTATTTTAAATCACCGCGTTTGTGGCAATTTCTTCCTCAGCCCGAAGCAATTTACCAATCCAGACAGCCCTATGTCTGAATATCCAGAAGAAGCCATTTCTGCTGAGAAATCGCCCCCTTGGGCTCCTCCCTGAAACACTGACCTCATCCTTCACTAAACAACAGGGACACTGAGTGCCATGCTCAGTGCCACGTGCCACGTGCTCTCGGCATTCAGCATATGCCGGACCTTACACATGTGTGCGTGCTCAATCCTTCAGTCGTGTCCAACTCTCTGCGACCCCATGGACTGTAGCCTGCCAGGCTCCTCTGCCCATGGGATTTCCAGTCAGGAATACCAGAATCGGTTGCCATTTCCTCCTCCAGGGGATCTTCCCTCACCCAGGGATTGTACTCGTGTCTCCTTCATTGGGAGGTGGATTCTTTACCATCAAGACACCTGGAAGCCCCAGACTTTACACACACATGCTTATTATGCTCCAGAGCTGTGAATCAACATTTCTCATCTACTTTAGAGTCTGAGAGTTCCTTGCTGTACGTGACCTTGCTCGACCCTCAACCTGAGCCACTGTGGGGTAAGACCTCTATCAGCGTCCTCTCCACAGACAGAAGGTTCCCAGGAGGGAGCTTGCTGACTTCCAGTGTCACTCCCCACACGATTGAAGCAAAGGATGGACAGCGAGCCTGTCTGTCCATCTTTACCCTGTACCTCATTTATCAAGGTCAGGCATTGTCTTCTCTTCAGTTCTGAGCATGGAGCTCAGGAATAGAAACATGGTGGCTGATGTGAGTTTCCAAGACCAGCTTGACTCAGCTCTCTATGGTGCTGGGAAGAGAGCTGGTGGGAAAGCACTGCCATTTGGGCAACTGGCAGAATTCTGGTGGGTTCCATTGGGCTTTCTTGGGGTTGGTATCACCCAAGCACACTCTAATGGGCAAGTCCCTGGATTGTATCTCCTTGAGAAGGAGGCAAGGAATGGAGTTCAACGTGAGGAGTCACAGAAAATGAAGAAAGGGCAAAGCTCGGTCCCCTGATTGCATTTAGTCTAGCCCGCTGCCCACCAACAAGGTCTTAACCCTTGATGTTCCATCAGAAGACAGTGCTTTTCCTTCCACAACTGGCCATCCATTGGAGCAAATACCTACTTTGACTTAAACTCTCATTGAGGAAAAAAATGAGTCCTCATCCTTGCCTAGAAGAGGGCACAGGGGTTGCCAGGGGGACGAGGGATCGAGGGGCAGCATGGGAGCACTATCTTCTTGAGGGAGTGGTGGGGCTTCACAGAGACTGGGAAGAGGGGACCCTAAGCAACTGTCCCCACCAGCAGGCAGAACCCCGGATCAGCCCTTGGGCCAGATGGACAACAACCAGCCACGAAAGACAGTTCATTCAGTCACCACTGGCCAGATAGGGCCCCACCACCTTCTCACACAGGGTCTTGGTCTGCCTCCATCAAAACACTGCCACAAGGCTAAGGCTGGGCGCACGAATGCCCAGTGGAGGGAAGAAGGAGGGGAAACTGCAGTCCAGAGAAGTGAAATGACTTGCCCAGTGATTGCAACTCAAAATAGCCCATTTCCAGGAAGCAGTCTCCATTAGCTCAGCCTTTGTTTACTTCCGAGCATCACGAAGAGCCCCTTTTGTAAGCCTCCCATGGAAGCAATGTTCCCAGCCGCTCTCTCATTACAGCTCCTCCCACTACTTTTATTTCACATTCACTTGAAAGCCCATCCATTGACCCATTTAGCCTCACAGTGGCCCTGCAGAAAGAGTCCAGTGACCTTCTTCAGAGAAGAAGATGAGGGGAAGACGGAGGCACCGAGTTCTGACTCAGGCCCTCCATACTCAAGGATGTTTGTTGCATCTCAATGTTTGATTCCCAATATCCCCACCCAGGACCCTCTCCCTCAGTTTAGGGTCTTGACCACCCCACAGAGGTAACACTTCTGTCATCACCCCATAAGCATCCATATCCTTGCTGGATGTCAGGCTTCAGACATCAAGGACAGTTGCCTCTGCTCATTTCACGTCCCCAGCAGCATGGTGCCCAGTTTGGATCCATCTCCAAGGAGAGCAAGTCTTACCTGCCATTTCTGAAGAAGCCTGCCCTTGGGTCCTGCAGGGGTCCGGCCCCTTGGCTCGGGGTGGGTGGCCATCTTTTCTCAGAACCCAGTGTGGCTTCCGCAGTCTAGTGACTCTCAGCGGGACACGACTCTGCAGGAAATTACCTCTATACCTGGGGAACGAGAAGCACAGGCAGCCTGAGCACCCTGAAAAGCCTGTGTCCTGGAGCTCGTGGGCACAGAAATTCCAAACGGGATGCTCAGAGGGAAAAGTCCAGGTCCCCATGGGGAGTCTGGGAGAGCACAAAGGGCATGAGGTCCAGGCAGCTCGTCAGCTCTCAGGAACCCCTCTTCCTTCCAGTCCTCATTCTCCTGCCAGGATTTGAGAATGACAACAGGACACAACTCAGGCGGCTCTTGTAACATGAAATGAGACAGCATCTGGAAAATGCTTCCCACACCACCTAGCACACAGCACGTGCTTAATCAAGGCCAGTTGCTGTAATTAAACACTGAATATCTAACCTTGACTGCTTATGTGACAGGCTGTCCAGTGGAACTTTATACAGTGATGAAAGCCTTCTATACTCTGCATTGACCACCATGGTTGCCACTAACCATAGGCATCTCTGTAGTGACTGAAATGTAGTTCATATGTCTGAGGAACTGAGCTTTCTGGTCAATTTCATTTTAATGGGTTTAAAGAGCCACAGGTGACTAGTAGCTACCATTATTGGACTGCTGCTGCTGCTGCTAAGTCGCTTCAGTCGTGTCCGACTCTGTGCGACCCCATAGACAGCAGCCCACCAGGCTCCTCCATCTCTGGTTGGATCCAAAGGATCTCCTCTGAAAACACTGGGCATCACAGACATTCCCCCCTAGAGAAGCCCTTCCAGGTCATCTGGTCTAACCTCCAAAACAGAGCCTTCACATCCCAGGGGAGGGAGAGGTGTGTAACAAGGGCAGAGAAAGAAAACATCGAGCTTCTCAACATTGCTAACTATTAGAGAAAAGCAAATCAAAACTGCGATGAAGTACCACCTCGCATCAGTCAGAATAGCCCTCATTAAAAAGTCTACAAATAACAAATTCTGGAGAGAGTGTGGAGAAAAGGGAACCTTCCGGCACTGTTGGTGGAAATGTAAATTGATGCAGCCACTATAGAAAATAGTGTGGAGATTCCATAAAAAAAACTAAAAATAGAGCTACTATAAGCTCCAGCAATCTCATTCCTCAGCATATATCCAGATGAAACCATAATTTGAAGAGATACAGGCACTGCTGTGTTCTTAGCAGCACTGTTCACAATACTCAAGACATGGAAACAACCTCAATATCTATCAACAGATGAAAGGATGAAAAAAAGATGTGGTGTGGGTTCATATATATAGTGGAATACTACTCAGCTTTGAAAAAGAATGAAATAATGCCACTGCTGTGACACCAATGAACCTAGAAAATGTCACACTAAGTAAAGTAAGTCATAAAGAGAAAGACAAATACCATGTGATATCACTTACATGTGGAATCTAAAATAGGACACAGATGAAAACTCATCTGTGGAACAGACTCACAGACATAGAGAAGAGACTTGTGGTTGCCAAGAGTTAGCGTGGGTGTGGGAGTTTGGAATTGTAGATGCAAACTCTTATATATAGGATGGATAAACAACAAGGTGCGACTGAATAGCACAAGGAACTATATTCAATATCCTGTGACAAACCATACTGGAGAAGAATACAAAAAAGAATGTATATAGTTGTTTAGTTGCTAAGTCGTGTCCAACTCCTTTTGCCACCCCACGGACTTAGCCTCCTCAGTTCATGGGATTTCCCAGACAAGAATACTGGAGTGAGTTGCCATCTCTTTCTCCAGAGGATCTTCCCCATGCACATACTGAACCACATCTTCTACACTGCAGACAAATTTTTATTGCTGAGCCACAAAAGCCTATGTACATAAACTGATTCAATTTGCTGTGCAGCAGAAATTAACACAACACTATAAATCATCACTATTTCAACAAATTTTTTAAAAAATATTGAGCTTCTGTTTACAGTTATTTTCACCTAGAGTTTCTTATATCTATCATTGCATGCCCTTATAATGTACATAATACTTTAGGGGAGTAGAACACATGTATAATTAACTCGTAAATAAACAGTTATGCATTTCTTGCTGCGGCTGCTGCTAAGTCACTTCAGTTGTGTCCGACTTTGTGCAACCTCATAGAAGGCAACCCACCAGGCTCCTCTGTCCCTGGGATTCTCCAGGCAAGAACACTGGAGTGGGTTGCCACTTCCTTCTCCATGCATTTCTTGGGTGCAGGCTAAAAATGTTTTACCAGTAGGAATGTGCAGCCAAAAGCAGACCAGCAAGCTAGTCTAGCACTCCCTCGTGGCAGGTTAAGGAACTGAAAGACAGACCAACCACCTGTCATGTGCCCTGACTCGCAACCCTGTAGCCAGCTGGGACTCTTGACTCAGGTCCCTGCACCATTTTGACCATTATCAGTGGTCAGCTCTTTGAAAAGAAATCTGCACCGCTTCTAGCTGCCTGGTCAAGCTACAAGGTCTCCCTTCCCAAGGCTCAGTTTACAAGAGTTCTGTTCCCACCATGATGCTCTTAAGAACCACCTGGTGGCAGAGGAAGGTGAGGCAACCTGCTTGGCGATTTTTCTTTCTCACTTGTCTGAGCTGTTGCCAACATCCAGCCGCAGTCCCCTCATCACCAGGACCATTGGCAGAATTTTAAATAAGATCTGCAGAGTGCCGTATCCTCCTGGGCACTGATTTTCACAGCAGCAACAAGGACAAAGTGACTTTTTTCTTCATCTTATTCGTGTTTGGAAAAGGCTCCACTTGCAAGCACCACTGCCTCCCTAGCCCTGGGCAGGAGCTGCCACTCCCTATGGGGGCCTGCCTGGCTCTTTGAAGCAACCCTTTCCTGTTTGTCAAGACCTCAGGATCCTGAAAGTGTGATCTGAGCCCAGGTGAAGAGCCACAGGGCTGCTGTTCTGCTAATCATAAACCCGTCAAACCAGCCAGGGCTGCCGCAGGGCCTGGGAGAGAATGACTTCCAAGTACAGAGACAAAGGCAGGAAGGATGGTGCAGGGATGCGGGAACCTTCCTCGCCTGTGTGCAGTGGGTCCACCTTTGCCCCCAGTCAGCAGGAGATTGACACAAGCTCACAGGTGTTAAGAATGGCACAGTTTGAATTGCAGAGAGGTCTGCTTTTGGAAAACAGACAAGAGCGAAGGACTGCATTTGATGAAATAACTAGGAGACTGCCAGGAGAGCTGCAGCCTCCGAACTCAGGTCTTACTGCCGGGGAATCTAGACCCTTTTGGCCCTGGGGGAGAGCCCAAGTGGACCTTGGCATTATCTTCAAAGCAAGTTTTGTTTAATCGTGGGCAGGGTCCATTTCTTTCTCTCCTGGGTTCTCCAGAACATTGTGTGAGCCAAGCCTAGCGCAGCATTCCCCTGGGGTGGACCGCCGAGATGGGGTACGACTGCAAGCTCACCGGCTCTGTCCGCAAGGCTCCCATGCTCCAGCAGGTGCCAAGAGTGCCTCAGCTGCGGCCTCCACCTTGGCCACTCATCCATGTCAGCTGCTGGGGTGCCAGCTGCTAGGGATGCACTCTTACCACCTTCTCAAGAGTGCGGCCCTTGGCCAGTGGGACCTGGCTTGCCTGGAAGGCCTAGAGGAGTGTGCACACCCCCAGGAAGGGCCCTGAGCCATTGTCACCGGGTGTGAGACCCCAGTCTTTTTGCTTCAGAGCAGGACAATCTCTGTGACACATGTCACACTCTAGAGCTCCCATGGAGTCAAGCACGACTGGACATCTGACCCCACATCTCTTCTGAGTTCTCCCCTCGCCTGGCCTGCTTCCCTCACCCCTCACGAGCCTCCTGAGAACCCTCCCTAGGTGAACCACTTGTACCAACATCCCCATCTCAGGCCCTGCTTCTAGGGAGCCCAACCTCAGATGCAAGACTCCAGGGTCATCCCTGCTCCTCCTCCTCTCAATCCTGCCCGCCTACTTCCCCCAGCAGCACTCAGGCACATTCACCAAACCTCCTCAAATATGCATGTGCATGCTAAGTTGCTTCAGCCACGTCTGGACTCTGTGACCCCAAGGACTGCAGCACTCCAGGCTTTCTGTCCTTTTGCTCAAACTCATGTCATTGAGTCGGCTATTTGAGGGCCAGATTTTAAATCCAACTCATACCTGACACACCCTCTGCTCTCTTGGTCTCTCTCTGTAGGTCTTCCTTTAAGAGCTAATATAACTATGTAAGATTAGCACAGTATCTTCATTGATAGACCTCGTGAAAGACCAATCAGAAAGAAGCCTTCTTGCTCTGGGTCAGCACCAGCTGGGGCCCTAATGACTGGGGGACCAAGGCCACGAGTGCAATGGATACCAACTTTTCTGGAGTCCACTGGAGGCTCAGGGCTCAGCAGGCAAGGTAGGGCTGTCATGCTGGTTGAAAGTCACTGAACACCCTGCCTGCTCCAACCCCACCCTGATCCCCACTCCCACTGCCCTTTCTATCAGGCAAGTCTTGGAAGGTAGATCCAAAGAGGCAGACTTGAAGGTCTCATACATGCTGATCCCAGAGAAGGAATACGTGGTCTGCCATGTGACCCTCTTTTAATCCTACAAGGAATAATAAAGCAAATGGTGGGAAGGCACGGCAGATCCTCAGCGCCCTACCACAAGGATCTGGAGTCGGCTCTGGTGCCATGCAGAGCATGAGCCTCAGCACCAGGTCTGTGCCTCCACCTCACTTCAGAGTTACATCATTGAATGAAGAGACTGTGTCATGACTAAGTGAGCAGACACACACATTTCCGCTTTACGAGGAAAAACACCATCAATTAGAATTCTGCCGTCAGTGTTTTCTCCTGTGTTCTCCCCTTCCGTGATTAACGGGCATTTTAGGGTTTACAAAGCGCCCTTTGCCCACATAACCTCCAATCTCTTCCTTGTTCATCCCAATTCACTCAGGGCTTCACAATTCATTGTTCATTTGTCAGGAGCTTCCTAGAACCAGTCTCTGAGCGTTTCATGCTTCAGATAGCACTGTACACAGTTACAAATTAATCAATAAAATCCAATTCCATGGTCCAGTGCCTGCTCTGGGCACGGCTGAGACATTTTCTGTGGACGCTCATAATCTCTACACCTCTACTAGTTAACGTCAGGGCAATTAAGTGTCCAAGTATGAACTTTTTACATTTTCCCATTTCCATTCTGAAGACAGATCCTGTCTTTTCTAATTTCTCTCCTTTAACTTCTGTGCTTTCATTAATGAAAACACCCATTTTCATTACATATTTGGAGATGGTAGCAGAGAGATGAGTGAAACAGAATAGAGGGCCCTGAAATAAACTCCAAGTATACACAGGAAGTTAAAATACAGCAAAAAAAGTGAATTAAACAAGGGGTCTATAAGCCTTTTATGTAAAGGTCCAGATAATAAATATTTTAGACTTTACAAGCCATGTAAAGTCTCTAGCACATATTTTTATGTGTGTATATGTATATGCACACACATATATTTATGGGCTTCCCAGGTGGCATTAGTGGTGAAGAATCCCTTTGCCAATGCGGATTCAATCCCTGGGTCAGGAAGATCCACTGGAGGAGGGCATGGCAAACCATTCCAATATTTTTGCCTTGAAAAATCCATGGACAGAGGAAACTCCTGGGCCCCACACGGGGTCACAAACACATACATAAATACATATTTATATATATGTATATGAAAGTGAAAGTGAAGTTGCTCAGTTGTATCTGACTCTTTGTAGCCCCATGGACTGTAGCCTGCCAGGCTCCACCATCCATGCGATTTTCCAAGCAACAGTACTGGAGTGGGTTGCCACTTCCTTCTCCAGGGGATCTTCCAGACCCAGGGGTTGAACCTGGGTCTCCTACATTGCAGGCCGACTCTTTACCATCTGAGCCACAGAGAAAGCTCATATATGTATACACTTATATATTTTTATGCAAATATCTGTGTATATACACATATATGCCTATATGCATTTTTCTAAATGTAGAAACCATGCCTTCCTCACAAGGGTATAAAGAAACAAGTCAAGAGCTAAATTTGATCCAAGGTCCATTGTTTTCTACATAAATATAAAAATAAGTCCTTCTTTAATGTTAATACCGATAAAGAACATGAGAATATCATTTTGCATCTGTGACATCGGGAGACTGGGAGTTAAGGAAAAATTTCTTAGACAAGATCAGAACGTCATAACCATGAAGGAAAAGGGAGCTTCATTTGCCTACATCAAAATATGCAACTTTTTGATGATCAGAGAAGTGTAAGTGTTAAGTGTTAGTCACTCAGTCGTGTCTAACTCTGTGACCCCACAGACTGTAGCCTGTCAAGCTTCTCTGTCCATGGAATTCCCCAGGCAAGAGTACTGGAGTGGGTTGCTTTGCCCTCCTCCAGGAGATCTTCCTGACCCAGGGATCAAACCGGTGTTGCCCGTGTCTCCTGCACTGCAAGCAGATTCTTCACTGCCTGAGCTACCGTGGAAGCCAAAGAAGCATAAACCAGGTTGAAAAATGAGAAGTCCATTTCCACAATGCAGTGGGCTAGCTACTCTGATTGCCTGCCTTCCTATTTACCCTGATACTGAAACCAACTAAAGATGCAGATTAAAATATGAAAATGTTTACAACTTATATTTAAATGTACTGGTGTTCTGATTAGGAGGTAAGATATATTTAAAAGTCAAAAACCCAAGTGAAAATAGAAACCTAATAAAGTGAGAATGTTTTCATTTTGAGGGCATTTGCCAAACCACAGGGGCCTGTTGTTCATGTTCATGGTCTGATGGGGCAGTGTCGGGTGCAGGATTCAAACCCAGAATCTACCCTGTGTGAGAGGCGGCCGGAAGACCTGACCTCTTGTCCTGCGGAAAGCTGAGACCTCAGAGGTTATATCCTCAATATCTCAGTGAATTAAGAATAATACACCCTACCCCCAACACCAGCCCAGAGAACTTTTTTTTTATTCCAATCTTATCACTGAGTAAAAGGGGGCAAAAGTCTCTTCTGTTAATTTTATAACACTGAGTCTATCTTCTCATGGGTTTGCAATCTGAATTCATACTACACTGGGACGCGGAAAAACTACAAGCAAGCATTTTCTTTAAAGTAGTGGTCAATGGGTGCTCGCAGGTACTTATCAGAAGCAAAACAAACTACTGGAGAAACCCACCACAAAGTTCCCAAAACCTCAGCTTACTGGCTTCCCTGATGGCTCAGCTGGTAAATAATCTGCCTGCCAATGCAGGAAACACAAGAGATGCGGGTTCAATCTCTGGGTCAGCAAGATCCCCTGGAGGAGGGCATTGCAACCCATTCCAGTATTCTTGCCTGGGAAATCCCCCAGACAGAAGAGTTTGACACGACTGAGCCTGCATACACACAGTGTCAAACAAGCAAACAAATACTAGAAGCCCAAGGGATTCCTAATGGAATAATTTAAAGTGACGTATATCTGGAGACATCAAAGTAAAAGTATGAAACACCAAAGATTAAGGAAGATCTTTAAAAGTAGCCAGAGAAAAGAGACCTTCAAAAGGTAGATGAGTAGATGAATCGCTGACTTCTCTCCATAAAACAGAAACTAAATGATGATGCAGTAGGAACTTTGATGGATTAGGAGGAAATAACAGTCAACTTAAGAATGGAGACACAGCAAAAATATTTTTCGACAACAACAGCAAGACTCATAAAAAGTGAGATTTTTCTTCTCTAAAGGAAGTTCCCAGGAATATGATTCAGATAGAAGAAAACAATCCCAGAAGAAAGATTTGACATGCCAAAGGCAATGAAAGGCAGGATGTTTACAATTTCATGGGTAAATAGAAGTGCATGGGCTTAAACATCAGATAACAGACTTGAAAAGTACCTTTAGTTATGTATTACAGGCAAAGGATATATGCAATTCTAGGATATATACACAATCCTACACATTCTGAGTGGGCAAAACATGAAAAGTCTGCTCCTGGCAAACATTAGTAAGAAGAATACAGGAGCATGCAAACTCTCACATTGTCAAGTTGAAAATGTGATTATCTTATAACCCAGTAATTCCACTTTAAGGTATATTTCTTAGAAAGCCTCTCACATTGTGTTTAAGGAGGCATGCATAAGCATGTTCATGGCAAAGTTAACACACACACAACAAACTGAAAACGATTTAAATGTCCATAAGAGAAGGGAAAATGCAATGTGTTATTCTCATGGGATAGAATACTCTATAGCAATTAAGATGAATGAGTTTTATCTGTATGTATCAACATGGCTATATCTTCAAAAACACAATATGAAGTTTAAACATCAAACTGCAAGATGACAAATTCAATGTGATATAAATATATATATATATTTTAAAGACACTAAACTATATATTAGTGGATACATTGATTATAAGGTATGAACACATGGATGGAAAGAGCACCAAACATATAAAGCTACCTAATTATTTTTTTGTTCTATTTCCTTTATTTTATGTAATATTTAAATACTGAATAAAGTAATATTTTATTTGTTTTATTTTTTTAAGGCTCAGAAGCAAATATGATAAAATGTTAACATCTGTTAATTCTGGATCATCACTCATGAATCTGTTATAGATTTTCTAAACTTTGCTGTATTTTTCTTTATTTTTATTATTTCAAAAAAAAAGAGAAAAAGATGGGAATTCCTTGGCAGTCCAGTGGTTAAGACTCCACACTCTCACTGCCGAGGGACCAGGTTCAATCTCTGGTCGAAGAGCTAGGATCCCACAAACTGTGCAGCACAGCAAAGAGAGAGAGAGAGAGAGAGAATATGCTGATACATGAGTTTCACAATACTCTGTGAGCTGAGACCCGTAGGGGAATCTCTGCCACAGTATTTCATCTCCTGTAGAATATTAAAGACAAATGGAGTGAAAATGGGGGCATGAATTTAAAACTGGGCTTCTTTCTTAAGGAGGGAACACACAGGTTGATAGACAGCATAGATAGGTGGATGAATGAATAGACAGATAAACAGACAAGGTAAGTGGATGAATGAATGGATGGACAGACAGATATCAATAGATAGACAGACAAGGTAGGTAGGTAGATGGATGGATAGATATTGATAGATATATAGATAGATATAGATATGCAAGCATACATACATATGTGAGTGGGTAGATGGATATATAAATGGATACATACACCCTATAATATAATCATTCACATCTAGGGGATGGATGGAGATAAATAATGTGGTAGGCAGATTAATACCCACTCACCCCTGCAGAGATGGCCCTATCCTAATCCCCAGAACCTGTGCATATGTTACCTTCATGGCTAGAGAGACTTTTCGGACGTGATCGTGATGAACGAGTGTTCAATCAGTCAAGTTCAAGTGTTGGGAACAGAAGGCTAAACGAGGCACCCCCAGCCTTGTGGCCCTCCCCACATCTCCTAGGACCCTGACTGAGGTCTGGAGATTTCAGGCTTGTCATTGTCACTTAGATGTCATGTAGTGTGTAGTTTGCTAGTGGGAGCAAAGCCACACCCCAGTGCTCCTGGGCTGTGGTCAGGGTGATGTAGCATTGCTCTCCAAGCCCACTCTCTGGACCAGCATCCTCAGCATCACTGAGGAGCATGTTAGAGGTACAGACTCTCCAAAGATCTCTCTCAATAAATGTCATATGGCACTTGAAAATATGTGAAAGTGAAGTGAAATCACTCATTCGTATCTGTCTCTTTGTGACTCCATGGTCTATACAGTCTATAGATTTCTCCAGGCCACAATACTGTAGTGGGTAGCCATTCCCTTCTCCAGGAGATCTTCCAAAACCAGGGATCGAACTCAGGTCTCCCACATTGCAGGCAGACTCCCTGCAGCTAGGCCACCAGAGAAGCCCAAGAATACCGGAGTGGGTAGCCTATCCCAAAATATGTTTTGATATTGATCGCTAACATAATTTAACAGTGATGAGAACAGACTCTGTATGATTTCAATACTTTTAGACCATGAAATTTTTGTACCTGGTCTTATGTCCCTGGATATGTTCCAGTGTCCCCTAGTTTACAGTCTATGGGAACTTGAATAGAATTTCTATCCTACTGTTGTATGAAAATTGTATACATCTCATTATGTTGAATTGGTTCATAGTGCTTTTCAGGTCTACTCTATCTTTCTACTTCTCTGTATATTCACTCTATTAATGTTTGAGGGTTTAATATTGAAAATTCAACTAAAAATTTTAATTTATCTACTTAAAAAAATATTATATCATGGAACTATATGTAACTTTGTTCTGCATTTTCCAAGTCTCCTGTAACTGTGTTATATTTTCAAAATTTTTAAAAATTTAAAAATAGAATCAGCACTGTAATTATCCTTCAATTAAAAACAAAGAAAAAATTAATTTAAAAATTTTTAATATAATTAGCAAAAATAAATAAATAAAAATTACAAAAAAAAAAAAAGAAATACAGACTCTTGGATAGCACTCGGACCCACTGAATTTGACACAGCATCACAAAAAAATCTCCAAAAAACCCTATGCGACTTCATGTCTGTTATGGGCTGGGAACACGAGGGCAAGCTGCTATTCCACACATAAGCACTGGAGGAAGGCTTGCTGGTTCAGATCTGGGTCCCTGAAGAGGCTGCCCAATCCCTCTGTGGGTCTCAGTGTCCTCATGAGAAAAATGGGGAGCCTAGCACACAGTAAATCCTCAGTGAGGCCAGCTATGGAAACATGGCCCTGGCAGACCTGTGAAACAGGCAGGGGACTCAAAAGAGGGTTTGTCATGTCCAGCCACGGAGACTCTGAGTAGTTGTAGGCAAGCATTAGGGATTTACGTGGCCTCTTGATGAGCACCCAGGTCTGGATCAAACACCTACAATAAGAGGAGAAGGCCAAGTAATCCTGGAAGGAGACACTGTTGGGGGGTGAGGTGTGGTGTGGAGGTGCAAAAGAGCCTCAGGGATCTGGGTTCAGAGTGTCAAATGGAGAATGGATGAGGGCTGGAACCACAAGTCACACTGAGGGGGAAGGGAACAACCATGGGAAAACGGGACAGAAAAACTTTGCAGCGGGTGCAGGGCAGTGTTGCTGTTTAGCAGCTAAGTCGTGGTGCTGATTAAACAATTTGCTTTTTAACATGCACACAGTGGGCAATGTGAAGGGTTTTGAGCAAAGGGGCAAGACAATCAGAATGTCATGTTAAAAGAGGAGTGTTAAAATCCATCTGCCCCTACTCCCTGCTTCATTTGCAGTTGGGAGTTTACGTATGGACTCAGATCACAGAGAAAAGTCTAGAAGGGCACACACCTAAATGTGATTGTCTCTGAATGGTGAGATCACTAAGATATTTTATTGTCTTCTCCTTGCTCATGTGTATTTTCTAATTTTTCTGCAAAGGACATGCATCACTTGCATAATTAAAAAAGCAATAAAATCTGTAAATAATTAACAAGCTCTCTCTTCAGGACTGACACTGGATGGATGTGTTTTCCACTCAGTTGTTTCAAATATTTGCTGGATGCCTGGCTTTGAAAAGGGCACCACTAAAACACAGAGCCAGTGATTGATGGGAAAACATTTGAGTTCTATAACCATGAAACTCTAGATCCCAGTTCCTAAACAGGACTCTCTCTCTCTGAGTTTCTCTTTCTCGCTCTCCCTCCCTTTCTCTCTGGGCACAGAGATGCCTTTTGAATCCCTGGTGAAGTTTTCTTTGCAGGTTTATTGAAACTGCAGTTTGCAGTTACAGTGTCACATGGGGAAGTGACAGAGGAGGCCACACGCCCTACCTTTTAGAGTGGGTGCTCAGATGTTTCCACCTGCTGCTCCCATGAGGCATCTTCGCTCTTCTACGAGACCATCGTTTCTTCCACTCTGGCTCAGACACTCGCTCCCGGGACAGCATCCCTCGGGCTGTTGGGTCAGAGAGCTGAAAATACCAGTGACGCTGGCGTCATATTGCTCATAGCCCTTGTGGTGGGAACAACACAGAGGGGTCTCCCACTGCAGACAGGATGCCTGTCTGGAGAAATCAGGCATCAAAATACTGCCTTGCTAAATGGTCTGTGCATTCCTGGGCAGAATCTTCTAGAACCTGCCTGGGCTGGATCCACAGAGGAAAGCCCTGACCTTTGGTGATACCATGGCTATCTCCTTGCCCTCCTCCAGCAAAATCCACGCCCAGTAACTGATTGCCTTTTGGAGAAAGGAGGCTAACTCGGTTTCTAGATTCCCCCTCTCTCAGGCCCAGCACAATCTTTTCTAACCCACCACTCTTGGGATGAAGACAATACTACCAGGGAGAGCAGCCTGTAACCTCTGCTTACAGGGAACCAGGCCCTGTTGTTCCACACGATTAAATTAGAACAGAGGCTACAGGACCCTCTTCTGTCTTGCTGGCCCAAGACACCCCAGGGTGGGGCAGCATCCTCAGTGATACAATCCAGGTGCATGGGGTTCCTCTAATGGTGGGATTCTAAGCCTTTTTAATCACCAAGGATTAATCAACCCTCTAGAGCACTCAGCTCCTTAACCTTTCTGCCACTGCTCCCAGGAAACTCAGGAATCAGTCGAATCTGATTATAGCTATTTTTTCTGGAATCCCTGGAATGATAATGGTCTCCTTTGAAGAGTTTTTTCCTGGTGTCTGTCTCTCAGTAAGGGTTTCTGATTTATAATTGTTGACTACCCAGAGAGCTCCCTTGAGCAGCAGTTCACTTTTACTTTTTGCCTCTGCTACCAGGAAGCTCCTAGTCAAGGTTTATGTCCCATTAAGAAAAAGATCTCACTCAGAGTGGTATGTAAAGTTATTCGTTCCTTTGAAACTTTTTTTCATGATTTTCTTTCATTTTATTTTACTCTTGGGGCCTCTATTCACTCCCTTGGAAGTGGGCTGAGAAGACATTCTACAGGACAGCAGAGGCTATACCAGACGGCCTCACACTTTCTCTCCATCATCACAAGTCTTGCCTGCCAAACATCCTCCCTTGGTTCCCAGGGCCCTGGGGCAAAACTGGTATTACCTTCGATATCTGCATCTGCCCTCCATCTCCAGGGTGTATCTTGGTCCATGCTCCAGACACTGTTTTGCTCACCAGCCAGGCGTCCGGACCGTCACCCTGGAGGCCACCTCCAGGCAAATGTAAGCCCAGGTACACAGAAGCATCCTTCTCCTTCTGCTCCATTGGCAGGGGGAGGCTGCGGCTCAGGCAACACCACGTGAGCCGGGGCTCGGCCCTCAACGATGGAAAAGAGTCCTGGACCCCGCGGCTTAACGGGACAGAAAAACTTTGCAGCGGGTGCAGGGCAGTGTTGCTGTTTAGCAGCTAAGTCGTGGTGCTGATTAAACAATTTGCTTTTTAACATGCACACAGTGGGCAATGTGAAGGGTTTTGAGCAAAGGGGCAAGACAATCAGAATGTCATGTTAAAAGAGGAGTGTTAAAATCCATCTGCCCCTACTCCCTGCTTCATTTGCAGTTGGGAGTTTACGTATGGACTCAGATCACAGAGAAAAGTCTAGAAGGGCACACACCTAAATGTGATTGTCTCTGAATGGTGAGATCACTAAGATATTTTATTGTCTTCTCCTTGCTCATGTGTATTTTCTAATTTTTCTGCAAAGGACATGCATCACTTGCATAATTAAAAAAGCAATAAAATCTGTAAATAATTAACAAGCTCTCTCTTCAGGACTGACACTGGATGGATGTGTTTTCCACTCAGTTGTTTCAAATATTTGCTGGATGCCTGGCTTTGAAAAGGGCACCACTAAAACACAGAGCCAGTGGATTGATGGGAAAACATTTGAGTTCTATAACCATGAAACTCTAGATCCCAGTTCCTAAACAGGACTCTCTCTCTCTGAGTTTCTCTTTCTCGCTCTCCCTCCCTTTCTCTCTGGGCACAGAGATGCCTTTTGAATCCCTGGTGAAGTTTTCTTTGCAGGTTTATTGAAACTGCAGTTTGCAGTTACAGTGTCACATGGGGAAGTGACAGAGGAGGCCACACGCCCTACCTTTTAGAGTGGGTGCTCAGATGTTTCCACCTGCTGCTCCCATGAGGCATCTTCGCTCTTCTACGAGACCATCGTTTCTTCCACTCTGGCTCAGACACTCGCTCCCGGGACAGCATCCCTCGGGCTGTTGGGTCAGAGAGCTGAAAATACCAGTGACGCTGGCGTCATATTGCTCATAGCCCTTGTGGTGGGAACAACACAGAGGGGTCTCCCACTGCAGACAGGATGCCTGTCTGGAGAAATCAGGCATCAAAATACTGCCTTGCTAAATGGTCTGTGCATTCCTGGGCAGAATCTTCTAGAACCTGCCTGGGCTGGATCCACAGAGGAAAGCCCTGACCTTTGGTGATACCATGGCTATCTCCTTGCCCTCCTCCAGCAAAATCCACGCCCAGTAACTGATTGCCTTTTGGAGAAAGGAGGCTAACTCGGTTTCTAGATTCCCCCTCTCTCAGGCCCAGCACAATCTTTTCTAACCCACCACTCTTGGGATGAAGACAATACTACCAGGGAGAGCAGCCTGTAACCTCTGCTTACAGGGAACCAGGCCCTGTTGTTCCACACGATTAAATTAGAACAGAGGCTACAGGACCCTCTTCTGTCTTGCTGGCCCAAGACACCCCAGGGTGGGGCAGCATCCTCAGTGATACAATCCAGGTGCATGGGGTTCCTCTAATGGTGGGATTCTAAGCCTTTTTAATCACCAAGGATTAATCAACCCTCTAGAGCACTCAGCTCCTTAACCTTTCTGCCACTGCTCCCAGGAAACTCAGGAATCAGTCGAATCTGATTATAGCTATTTTTTCTGGAATCCCTGGAATGATAATGGTCTCCTTTGAAGAGTTTTTTCCTGGTGTCTGTCTCTCAGTAAGGGTTTCTGATTTATAATTGTTGACTACCCAGAGAGCTCCCTTGAGCAGCAGTTCACTTTTACTTTTTGCCTCTGCTACCAGGAAGCTCCTAGTCAAGGTTTATGTCCCATTAAGAAAAAGATCTCACTCAGAGTGGTATGTAAAGTTATTCGTTCCTTTGAAACTTTTTTTCATGATTTTCTTTCATTTTATTTTACTCTTGGGGCCTCTATTCACTCCCTTGGAAGTGGGCTGAGAAGACATTCTACAGGACAGCAGAGGCTATACCAGACGGCCTCACACTTTCTCTCCATCATCACAAGTCTTGCCTGCCAAACATCCTCCCTTGGTTCCCAGGGCCCTGGGGCAAAACTGGTATTACCTTCGATATCTGCATCTGCCCTCCATCTCCAGGGTGTATCTTGGTCCATGCTCCAGACACTGTTTTGCTCACCAGCCAGGCGTCCGGACCGTCACCCTGGAGGCCACCTCCAGGCAAATGTAAGCCCAGGTACACAGAAGCATCCTTCTCCTTCTGCTCCATTGGCAGGGGGAGGCTGCGGCTCAGGCAACACCACGTGAGCCGGGGCTCGGCCCTCAACGATGGAAAAGAGTCCTGGACCCCGCGGCTCTGGGCAGGCTCTGCATTGGTGCACAAGGCCAGCTCAGGCCAGTGGGGGGCCATGCTGGCCGAGAGAGAGGAGCCAGCCTGGTGGGAGCAGCAGGGACTAAGCTCCACTAGAGACCCCGAAGGAGGGGTTTGAGCGGCACTCTCAGAAGGTGCCCCCAGCTCCCCAGTGGGTTCCCAGGAATTGAGGACACCCCCAGAGGGCCCAGCCCTCGCCACGGTGTTGCTCCTGAAGATTTCTTGGGTGTCATGGGTCCCACTCCTCCAGGGTTCACACACTGAGACAGGCAAGAAGGAGGCTGACCCCTTGAGGGCACTGGCTGTTGGTATACCAGCATTCAAGCTGCCCCTCTCCTCTCTCTGTACCCCCTTTCTCTGGTCCCATGACCTGGACCAGCTGGGATGTTCCCAGCAGCTGTCTTCTCCAGCTGGGGCCTGGCCTGAGACAGGACAGGGAGGCAGGAGGGCCCCCTGCCCTGACTCAGCAAAAGATGTCTGTACCTCGGGCCCCCCTCTCTTGCAGACAGAGTCCTGGCCTTGGTCCAGCTTCTGGCGGACAGGTGACAGGGGGCAGGTGTCTCGCTGGGGAAACCTGAGGAGGTACTGGGGAGGAAAGGCCACCGGGCCAGTGAGGGTGTGAGGAGCCAGAGGGTGGGAGGCCAGCTGGGAAGGACACCCAGGGGAACGTGGTGGAGGCTCTGTGTCTCGAGTACCCCCCCACCTCAGGGCTCCAGACATGACCTTCTCTGTGCAGTTGCCACTTCCAGGCAGCCCCCCTGACTTTTCCCCAGGGTCAGTGTCCTGGTTCTGAGGTGGTGGTGAGGCAGTCTGCCTGGGGCCACCAGGAGTCTCTCTCCTGCTCCCAGGAGCTCCTGGCAGCTTAGCTCCTCCACTTTCAGCTTCTTCCTCTCTGAGGGGAGTTTGTCCTCCAGGGGCTTGGGCTCTCCTGAGCTTCCGCCAGGCCCTCTCGGGACCACATGGGCCTGCTGACAGGTTTCCTTGGTGCCCTCACCAACGCAGGTGCCACCTTCCAGCTTGGAGTCTGGCCTGGGAGCCTCTAGATCACCCCCTTTGGGGGGACCAGGTGCTGGGAGCTGCTGACACTCCAGCTCCGGGCCCTCATGTGGAGGAAGCAGAGGGCTCTTGCTGCCCAAACAGAGGGCGTCTCCACTGCTGAGGGCGTCTCCACTGCTGAGGGCAGGCAGGGAGGCGGCCCGGTTAGAGCCCAGCTGGTCAGGGCCTCCTGTTCCGGCCACTGTCTCCCTCTGCTTGTGGGGCTCAGTCACCAAGAGGCCTGCCAGCACTGGCGGACTCGCCCATGGCCCTGGCTTGGCCCCCACAACAGTGTCCCCACCAGCCGTGGCCTCTTGCTGGAGAGGACGCTCCAGCGCCGCCCCCCCGCCCAGTGTCACCTCGGTAGCCTTCCTGCCTCCACGGGGGCTGGTTTTCGCTCTCTGGTAGATACTCTTGAACGAGTCTTTCCCATACACTTGCCATTTCTCCTGTGAGAACATTTTCAGCTTCCTCTGGCCGCGTTTCTTAGCGGCTGCCTGGTCCTTGCTGACAGATCCCTCCTCAGCAGCTGGTCTCTTTCCCTCTGGATCCTCCGCAGGGGCCAGGGCATCTGCGGTCAGGGGGCACGGCAGGTCCTCGACCGCCGCCTGTCTGACCAGGGCCCTCGGGTGCCCGCCTGGGGCATCGGCTGGGCGGGCGGGGGTGGGCTTGGGGCTCAGAGGTTTCTGCCTCCGGGGCCAGGCATCCTGAGGTTCCGGCGGCTCTGGCCATGTCCCAGTGCCCTCGACGAAGGGCAGTGAGTTGCTTCTGGTGACTGGCACGCAATCGGTGCCAGTGGAGAGCTGCGTGGGAACCGAGTGGAAGAAGAGGGGGCGCACCCTGCCCGGGGGCGTGCAGGTGGAGCGCGCAGCACGCAGGGCGGCCGGCAACTTCCCGGGTCCCGGCGGCCGCAGATCGAAGTGAAAGGAGTCCTTGTAGGTATAAGGCATGGGCAGGTCAATGCTGCCCTGCTTGGACAGTACCGTCTTGCGGGGCCGCACGTGGGCCAGCTGGGGGTCGTCCACCACGGCCTGGTTGTGCGAGATGAGCCTGGCAATGCGTTCCTCCAGCCGCCTCTTCTCCAGCTCCAGACAGGCCACCGGCTCCGCGCGCCCGTGCCCGGGGCCGCCCTCGCCCTCGGACTCGGCGCTGTGCTCCGACAGGCTGTGCAGGGGGCTGCCGGCGGCCGGCGGCTGCTCAGCGCTGTCCGAACGGGACAGGTAGCCCGAGTCAGTGCTCTCGCACTTTCGTAGCCGGCCCTCCGAGGGCTTGGCATCTCCAGGCTTCTCCAACTGCTGCTGCTGCAGCGCTGAGCTCAGCCTACTGGCCGTCGGGGACCGAGGCTCTGGCAGCTTCCACCTCGACGGCGGGCTGGCCAGCGGGAGCCCTTGAGCAGAGTCTACAGGGGCCTCCCTGATATCAAACGTGGATTCCCGGCAGGGAACAGCGTCCAACTTCTGATCCAGGTTCTTGGCAACTGGGCAGTGCCCAGCGGCATGGGTGCCGGGAGAAAGGGGTCTTTGTGATGGTGCCCTGTCGGCCCTCGTGGGCTCAGCGGCCTTTTCCCCTTCCTCCAGGAGGCTGCTCCCGCCACCGTCGGACTCCGAGGAGAGTCTGGAGTTGTTGAGGTGTGTCTGGGTCCGTCTGTGCTTGTATAAGTTGCTCTGGGTCTTAAAGGCAATGCCGCAGGTGGCACAGGGGAAGGGCCGCTCCCCGGTGTGGGACCGAATGTGCTTCTCCAGAACGCTGGGCTTCAGGCAGTCGCGGCCGCAGTGTGGGCACAGGTACCTGCCAGCGTTGCGCACCTTGCCTGGGCTGCCCAGAGCGGGCCCCAGGCCCGGTGAGAGGATGGGCAGAGCGCCCACGATGTTCACCGTGAGCCCTGGGGCCACCGGCTTCCCTGCTCGGGCAGGACCAAGCCCTTCAGGCTGCAGCAGGGGGCTGAGAACGAAGGGCAGGCTGCCCCCGTCCAGACTGCCTGTCACGAGGGGAGCACGTGGCTGGAGCCCTCCAGGAGGCACTGTGTGGTACAGCGGGATGGGCAGGGCCTTCAGGAACACGGTGGGGGCCAAGCCCTGCTCCCGAGGCAGGATGACGGGGCCCAGGGTCAAGTGAGGTGATGCCTGCCCACCCGGGGCCCCTGGGGGGCCAGAAGCAGGTGCCGGCTGGTCCCTGGCAGGCGAGGTAGGACAGGTGAGTTCTGGCACATCCATCCCACATCATCTGGGTGGCCTGGGATGCTGGGAAACCTGTGAGCAACAACCGGACTTTACTGTGGGTACCTCTGTTCTCTCATTGTACAGTACACACTTGCCTGCCCCCACTGGGCATTTCATCACCTCTACTGAAGCCACAACAATCCCCCCTCAAAAAAAAATGCCCTTATGCTCTCGTTAAAAAAAAGGGAGAATCTGAAGCTCAGCAAGTGGAAGTGACTTGTGAAGCTGAAACATGACAGAGCAGGATTCAGACCCAGGTCTGTCTGAATAATGTCTTTTATTTAATTTTCCAAAGAGAATTCTTGATTCTTGCCCTGCACACAGGTATGTGGTAGGCTTTTCACTGACATCCCCCTACCCAGCACAGTGCCCTGTACAGAGGAGACACTCAGAAAATGTGCTGAACTTTGTGACAAAAGAAAGTCGTGCAGCTCATCAAGGGCCTCAAAGTCCACAGTGACCCCATGCACTGGGGCAAGTCCCTTTCTTCATTTGGGCCTTGGTTTTTAGATCTGTAGAGTGGGCAGAGAAGCAGTATCTTCCACTCTGGAATGCTGAGTCTCTGCTGTTGGATGAGGACAACAGGGAAGAAAACTGATCTGAAGGGATACTTACTAGACTGAACAAAATGAAAATACAAAACTCCCAGCTAAATTTGAATTTCAGATAAACAATTCATAATTCTTCAGCATGTATACATGTCTCAATTCTTGCATCGGTCTTGCTTACACTAGAAAATTATGCATTATTTGTGTGTGTGTGCATGCTCAGTCATGACTGACTTTTTGTTATCCCATGGATTGTAGCCCGCCAGGCTCCTCTGCCCACAGAATTCTCCAAGCCAGAATATTGGAGTGGTAGCCATTTCCTTCTCCAGGGGATCTTCCCGACCTAGGGATCAAACCCAAGTCTCCTGCTTGCAGGCAGATTCTTTACCATCTGAGCCACCAGAGAAGCCCAATGTGCCCACAATTAAAAGTTAAATTATATAAATCTGCAATTCAATAAAGCATGTTAAAAGCAAAGTTACTACAACTGGATATTCACATGCAAAAGAATGAAATTGAATCCTTACCTCATGCTACATACAAAAATTGACTTGAACTTGATCTAAAGCCTAAATATAAAAACTAAAACTATGAAACTGTTAGAAGAAAACATCTTCTTAACTTTAGAGTAAATCTTCATGATCTTGGATTTGACAATGGGCTCTTAGTTATGACACAAAACATACAAGCAATTAAAATAAAAGGATAAATTGAACTCTTTCAAAATTAAAAGCTTTTGTACATCAAAGGACATTATCAAGAAAGTGGAAAGACAACTCACAGAATGGGAGAAAATATTTGCAAATCATATGCAGGATAAATCCAGAATATATAAAGAACCTTTATAATTCAATAACAAAAAGACAGACAACTCAGACAAAGAGTGAGCAAAGGGTTTGAACAGACACTTCTCCAAAGAAGATATCAGTTCAGTTCAGTTGCTCATTCATGTCTGACTCTTTGTGACCCCATGAATTGCAGCACGCCAGGCCACCCTGTCCATCACCAACTCCTGGAGTTTACCCAAATTCATGTCCATCGAGTCAGTGATGCCTTCAATAAAGCATGTTAAAAGCAAAGTTACTACAACTGGATATTCACATGCAAAAGAATGAAATTGAATCCTTACCTCATGCTACATACAAAAATTGACTTGAACTTGATCTAAAGCCTAAATATAAAAACTAAAACTATGAAACTGTTAGAAGAAAACATCTTCTTAACTTTTAGAGTAAATCTTCATGATCTTGGATTTGACAATGGGCTCTTAGTTATGACACAAAACATACAAGCAATTAAAATAAAAGGATAAATTGAACTCTTTCAAAATTAAAAGCTTTTGTACATCAAAGGACATTATCAAGAAAGTGGAAAGACAACTCACAGAATGGGAGAAAATATTTGCAAATCATATGCAGGATAAATCCAGAATATATAAAGAACCTTTATAATTCAATAACAAAAAGACAGACAACTCAGACAAAGAGTGAGCAAAGGGTTTGAACAGACACTTCTCCAAAGAAGATATCAGTTCAGTTCAGTTGCTCATTCATGTCTGACTCTTTGTGACCCCATGAATTGCAGCACGCCAGGCCACCCTGTCCATCACCAACTCCTGGAGTTTACCCAAATTCATGTCCATCGAGTCAGTGATGCCATCCAGCCATCTCATCCTCTGTTGTCCCCTTCTCCTCCTGCTCCCAATCCCTCCCAGCATCAAGGTCTCTTCCAATGAGTCAACTCTTCACATGAGGTGGCCAAAGTATTGGAGTTTCAGCTTCAACATCAGACCTTCCAATGAACACCCAGGACTGATCTCCTTTAGGATGGACTGGTTGGATCTCCTTGCAGTCCAAGGGACTCTCAAGAGTCTTCTCCAACACCACAGTTTAAAAGCATCAATTCTTCAGCGCTCAGCTTTCTTCACAGTCCAACTCTCACATCCATACATGACCACTGGAAAAACCATAGCCTTGACTAGACGGACTTTTGTTGGCAAAATAATATCTCTGCTTTTGAATATGCTGTCTAAGTTGGTCATAACTTTCCTTCCAAGGAGTAAGCGTCTTTTAATTTCATGGCTGCAATCACCATCTGCAGTGATTTTGGAGCCCCCCAAAATAAAGTCTGATGCTATTTCCACAGTTTCCCCATCTATTTCCCAGAAGATATACAAATAGCCAAAAACACATGTAAAGATGTTCAATATCACTAGTCATTAGAAAACGTAAATCAAAATCACAATGAGATATGACTTAATAATAATGAAAATAACATGTTGCTGAGGATGTGGAGAAATTTTAACCCTAGTGAGAATGTAAAATGATGCAACCACTGTGGAAAACAGCTTGGCAACTCTTCAAAAAGTTAAATACAGAACTACTACCTGACCCAGAAATTCCACGTCTTTGTTTATGCCCAAAAGAATTAAAAATAGGTATTCAAATAAAAACATAGACATAAAAGTTGATAGCCACAATTCAAAAGAGCCAAAAGGTGGCAACAACACAGGGGAAAGATACTCTGGAGAAGGAAGTGGCAAGCCACTCCGGTATCCTTGCCTGGGAAATCCTATGGAGAGAGGAGCCTGTACGAGCCCTACAGTCGATGGGATCGGAAGAATTGGATACAACTTAATAGCTGTGTGTCACAGTCATAGCTTGGGATTGGCTTCAGTGGAAGTATTTATACCACAGAAATTGGAAAATGCTACAATTAATCCTTTTTCTCTTTTTTGTCCCAAGACTGCCACTCTCATTCTCTGCTCCTCATAAACCTGTCTGTATTGTAGATCTCACAGACTTGAGACCTTGTAATTTTTTAAGAAAAGACTTAAAGACAGAAATCCCTAGGGATGGGTAGGAGCTACTAGAATTCCTAAGCACTGTTATGAAGGGAAGATGAGGCTTCCCTGAAGGTGCCATGTCCTTTCTACTAGCTGAGAAATTTCCAGGTGCTGCCCAGGAGAACCATCAGACCTGCCTTCCTGTCTCTGCTCACCTGGCTCCCAGGTCACTCGAGCACAGCTACTGGGAGGATCAGATGAATGACGTGTATGAAAACATCGAGGGTGGCATCAGGCATGGAAGAAGTGCTTGTTCATCTGAGTTTCCAGTGATACGCCATAATATTTTGAACTATTAATGAGCGAATCTTCCCCTCCCCACCTTCCCTCCTACCCCTTGTCTCTTCCCCATCAGTCAGCGCAGCCAACTCCCTTCAGAGCCTCCGGGAAGGGAGCTGTCTCAGGTGCAGTTCCCAAGAAAGAAGGCCATGCATGATAAAGATTCAGTTTAGGAGGTGATTTCAGATAACACTGACAGAGGAGTGGGAAAGCAGGGTGAAGGAAGCTTTAAGGAGTGTGTTACCCATAGATTAAGTTAACCTTAAAAATGCATTCCAATATACATTAGATGCAGACACATACTGTTTGATTCCACTTATACGAGGTACTTAGAATAGTCAAATTCATAGAGTTAGACTGTACACTGATAGATGCCTCATGCTGGGGAGGGTAAAGAGGAGGCAAGAGGGGAAGGGTAGTTAGTCTTTAATGGGGACAGAGTTTCAGTTTGAGAAGGTGAAAAATTCAGGAGTTGGATGATGGCGAGAGCTGCATGACAATGTGAATATACTTAGTGCCACTGAACTATACAGTGAAATATGTTAAAATAGTATGTTTTATATTATGTGATTTTACCACAATAAAAAATATTTTTTAAAAAGTAGAGTGTATCATCAAGCAAGTCCTCACTGAGGGCACCTAGAGCTCACCTAACTAGGTTGGGGAACAAGAGATCATATAAACATGTTACCCCACTGGGGGCTGAAGGCACAATGGCTGGCATGTCCAGCTGACCAAGGGGCACACCTAGTGGGCTTTGTGGCCCCAGAAAATCTCATGCCCAGCAAGACTGCCTGCAATTTGTTCCTAAGTGGTAAATGTAGAGAAGGATGAACGGCCGAGGCTTCCAATGGAGTTATTATGGCAAAAACAGAGGACAGACTTGTAACCTCCAAAGCCTAAACCCTAAGGGGACTTTGATGAGGACCATCCTTGGGTTGGGAGGAAGTGGG
Source organism: Madoqua kirkii (assembly GCA_006408675.1). Classification (NCBI taxonomy): domain Eukaryota; kingdom Metazoa; phylum Chordata; class Mammalia; order Artiodactyla; family Bovidae; genus Madoqua; species Madoqua kirkii. The sequence goes on from SJYC01113179.1 coordinate 44,295, forward strand.
GAGGAGGAAAGCCAGAGGGAGGTGATGAGACCCACAATAGCAATAGCTGCAGACACGAGTCCAGTGGGAGGGATGGAAGAAGCCCTCAGGGTTCCATGCCCAGAACCCTAGAGCCCAGAGGGCTACAGCCCAGAACAACTCCCAGAGTACCCGAGAGGGGGCCGAGAGTGACCCGGAAAGTAAGTCAGACCCAGGGCAATGCAGGAGAAGGGGTGACTCAGCGGTGGCGGGAGGGGGCTGGCTTGTGAGGGGAGCTGGGGGCTGAGCACCACCTGTCTCCTGAAATAAGCCCATCATCAGGGGAGAGAGAAAAGAAGTCCAGAACTGACTGCTTGAGGTGGGAGGAGTGGGGCTTCAAAATAGAAATTCCAGAAAAAGAGCGCTACATCGCTGACACACCTGCCACAATGATTATTTTGCTCTCTGCAGCCTGTTGCGTGATCACAGCAAAACTGACGCCTTTTAGTAGCAGCTGATAGCTGCCAGGGAGGTAGCAAGCCCACCAGCACCTTCCGGAGCTTGGGGAGGGGGGACATGGCACTTTTCCCAGGAAAACTGCAAAGGACTGCGCTGATGATTCTCACTATGAACCAAGGGGGTGGGAAGCCATCCTATTGCCATCAAGCATGTGCCCCAGGAAGGCTCTAGGAGGACCGCCTGCTCAGCTAGACCCACTGCCAAGTGCTGCCCCCGCCCCATCGCCCTCCTGAGGGTCCACCCTGCAGAGAGCTTCTCGGACTCCTCGCTTCCTCCATCTGTCACGTGTGGGCTTCCCACTCACCGAAGCTATGTTCCTCTAAGCTTGTGTGTGGCCCCATGGGGAGATGAACAGAAAGGTGGGAGGAACCTGAGGAAAGTGACTATTTCCAAAGGCCCCTTTCTTCAGAGCAACCCACAAGGGGCCCTGGGCAAAAAGACAAAGTGAGCATGCTGCAAATACGTTTTAAAAACTCACCTTCTGGGCCTGAAAGACAAGACTATGAAGATGGAATTTTCAGCAGATGGAACTTCCAGAAAGAATGTGGGTACCAAGACTATCATTCTAGTTGCAAGTTTTTCAAACATCAGTCCATCCTGCATGCCTGTCACCTGCTGTGCTGTCAGGGGGAGGGGAGGGGGACCACTTGCTTGCCCCAATCCCTGGGCACCTGGGCTAGCATTACTTTAACAGGGAACTATGTGCATAAGACTGTGAATGTACTCAGAAGCACAGAACTGCACTTTAAAATGGTTGAGATAATCAATTTTATGTTATGCATATTTTACAACTTTTAAAAAGTAAAAAGAAAGGTGATGCTATATCACTGGGCTTCCCTGGTGGCTATGATGGTAAAGAATCTGCCTGCAATGAGAAGACCCAGGTTGGATCCCTGGGTTGAAAGGATCCTCTGAAAAAGGGAATGGCTACCCACTCCAGTGTTCTTGTCTGGGAAATCTCATGGACAGATGAGTCTATTGGACTACAATCCACAGGTAACAGAGTTGAATGCAACCGAGTGACTGACACTTTCACTTTTGTCACTATATCATTACCCAATTAGCCAAAACTTGTTTTCATTCAAAAGACTGCAAACAGGTTTAAAGCAACAATTGATTCTATTCATAATTTTCTAAATATTCTAAATAATCCATAATATTCTAAAACTTAGAAGCAACCAGGATGCCCTTCAGTAGGTGGCTGAATAAGTCAATCATGGTGCATCCAGACAGTGGAATATTATTCAACATTAAAAATAAATTATTTTAATTAAAATTTAATTTTAATGACAAAAGACTGGAGCTATCAAATCATTAAAAAAAATGAAGACACATAAATGAATATTTTTAATCAAAAGAAGCCAATCTGAAAAGGCTATATAGTTGAACTGTATGATCCCAACTATATAACATTCTGGAAAAAGCAAAGTTATGAAAACTGTAAGAATATATGTGGTTTTCAGGGGATAAGGGGGAGGAAGGGATGAATACATGGGGTACAGAAGATTTTGAAGGCAATAAAACTGTCCAGCATAGTACTGTAGCACTGGGTACATGTCATTATGCATACATGTGTGCTCATGTTCGACTCTCTGTGATCCCATGGACTGTAGCCCACCAGGCTCCCCTGTCCATGGAATTTTTCAGGCAAGAACCCACTGGATGGGTTGCCATTTCCTTCCCAACCCGGAGATTGAACCTGCGTCTCTTACAGCTCCTGCATTTCAGGTGGATTCTTTATCACTGAGCCACCAGGGAAGCCCATTTATAAACCTAAGCCACTCTTTTAAAATTGTCTGTTAATTTTCAAAATTAAAAATCAAAGCAATTAAGTTTTTAAAGACATATGTGAAAAGACATTTATTGTCACTGGCCAAGAAGTATGAGGCATAGATCATATGCCATGTCTGCTATCAGTTAAAACAAAAACAACCAGCAAATAAATGCTTATAATAACTGGAGGGGAAAACAAAGGAGGACTATACCATTACCCAAAAGAGAACCAGCATGTTCACCACCACTCAACAGCAATAAGGCCATTCATACCCATGGGGTCAGTGGAAGCCTGTGAGGAGCCATAACATGGCATCCTATTTTCCAGGGAGACACCCATGACAACCGAGTGGGGAGCCAGGATGACCACCCCATGAAGCAGTAATGAGGAGCTCACCCTTGGGGTCAACAGAAATCAGGTGGGCAATCTGCACTTCTCTCCATTTTCTCCCCCTGCGGAACAGCATCAAAGGAAGCCAGTAAAAACAGAAGGTTTAATCCATCTCTCATAAGGTAGTACCCAAGTGACTACGTTTTGATCCAAATCACTTTCCAAATCAGGAAGATGTCAAACTGAGCAATGAAAGATAATTCATAAAGGCCAATATCAAGATGCAAGAGGTGTTGGGATTATCTGACAAAGATTTTAGAGGGCCCACCATGAAAAAGCGTCTCCCTGAATACTTACAAATAGGACTGAAACAAAAAAAAAACAGTCTCAGGAAGGAAATCAAAAGTAAAAGAACAACCAAATGGAGATTTTAGAACTGAAAAATACTATAACCCCAAATGTTACAATTCAGTGGGTGCGCTCAACAGCACAACAGAAGGGAGGGGGGAGAAAGAAGCCACGAACTCGAAGATAGAAAAGTAGAGGTTTCCCAGTCTGAACAACAGAGAGAAAGTAGGCTGGAAAAATAAAAAATGAGCAGAGCCTCAGGGACCTATGAGATTAACAAAAGCTATAACATTCATATCATCTGAGTTCTGGAAGGAAACGAGATAGAAGACTGGGATAAAAACAATACTCATCGAAATACGGCTGAAAACTTCAGTTTGACAAACGACATATAAACCCATGGAATCAGGACACTAGTGAATCTCAAACAGGATAAACCAAAGAAATCCTCACCAAAATACATCACGGCAAACTTCTGAACTCTTAAGACAAAGAAAAATTTCCTCAAAGCTGTAAAAGAGAAATGACAACTTTCCTATGGGGAAAAACAAATCCTACTGCCAGCATGCTTCCTGTCTGAAACTTGAGGTCAGAAGGAAGTAGCACAACATTTTTCAAGGGCCTAAAGAAAAGAACTGTCAACCACAAATTCTGTATCCAGCAAAAAAGACCCTGCTAGAAGGAAGGGGAAATGAAGGCATTCTCAAATAAAACACAGAGAATTTATCATCAGCACGAATGGCTAAAGGAAGTTCTCTACATAGAAAGGAAATAATAGAAGAAGGGGGAGTTCCCTGGTAATACAGTGGTAAGGACTCCACACTCTCACTGCCAAGTTCAATACCTGGTCAGGGAACAAAGATCCCACAAGGCATGTGGTGTGGCAAAAAAAAAAAAATTTTTTTTTCAAATAAAATAGCATAAAATAAGAAGTCATCATAAATTAATGATGTGATCCATTCTTGTAAAAATAATATTACTACTACTAAAAGAAGGACACTTGGAACTTCAAGAAGGAGAAAGGACACTGGAAAGAGAAAAAATATAGATAAATTCAACATTTCCTTTTGAATTTTCCAAATGATGTTTGAAACAGAAAACACTAATGTATTTAGAAGAAATATTTAAGACAATTACAAGTGGGAGAAGGTAGAGGAGGTAGTTTCTACATTTCACTTCAGCTGGTAAAGCAGAGACACCGATAGACTATGACGAGTTAGGAATCTGTAATGCAATACTAACAGGAACCACATAATCAATACAAGGATATCCGACAGAGCCTGCCTGAACCGCAGGCCACAGATGCCATCTCTCTGCAACCATACATAGAACTTCGAGCTGGAAAGGATGTGGCTGCAGCCTTCCTGACAGTGAAACTGGGTACCCATGCAGGCAAAGCATAACTGTCTGTGGCTGGGGGTCCATACAGACTGGCCAGTCCCTCTGCAAGCCCGACTTCCCCCCACACAGCCCTTGAGCTCTGACTGCCTTGTCCCCACTAGTGTCCATACTCCCAATGCACACCCACATCTCTTGTCATTGCCTGCTTCCGACCCACACTCCAGAGGGTTACCTACTGTGTGCTCAGCAATTCCAGACCAGCTCCAGTCGGGCTAAACTAGCCAACATCTCTGCTGTTGGGTGACTAAGTCACAACTTCTTCAATGAAGTCTGAACTCCATCCAAAATCTGCCCTTTCGTGGACAATCTCTCGCAATCTTAGGGACTATAAACAATGTTCTTAAGTCTTTTGCGTGCGTGCATGCTAAGTCACTCCAGCTGTGTCTGACTCTTTGCAACCCTTTTTTCATTCAAAAGACTGCAAACAGGTTTAAAGCAACAATTGATTCTATTCATAATTTTCTAAATATTCTAAATAATCCATAATATTCTAAAACTTAGAAGCAACCAGGATGCCCTTCAGTAGGTGGCTGAATAAGTCAATCATGGTGCATCCAGACAGTGGAATATTATTCAACATTAAAAATAAATTATTTTAATTAAAATTTAATTTTAATGACAAAAGACTGGAGCTATCAAATCATTAAAAAAAATGAAGACACATAAATGAATATTTTTAATCAAAAGAAGCCAATCTGAAAAGGCTATATAGTTGAACTGTATGATCCCAACTATATAACATTCTGGAAAAAGCAAAGTTATGAAAACTGTAAGAATATATGTGGTTTTCAGGGGATAAGGGGGAGGAAGGGATGAATACATGGGGTACAGAAGATTTTGAAGGCAATAAAACTGTCCAGCATAGTACTGTAGCACTGGGTACATGTCATTATGCATACATGTGTGCTCATGTTCGACTCTCTGTGATCCCATGGACTGTAGCCCACCAGGCTCCCCTGTCCATGGAATTTTTCAGGCAAGAACCCACTGGATGGGTTGCCATTTCCTTCCCAACCCGGAGATTGAACCTGCGTCTCTTACAGCTCCTGCATTTCAGGTGGATTCTTTATCACTGAGCCACCAGGGAAGCCCATTTATAAACCTAAGCCACTCTTTTAAAATTGTCTGTTAATTTTCAAAATTAAAAATCAAAGCAATTAAGTTTTTAAAGACATATGTGAAAAGACATTTATTGTCACTGGCCAAGAAGTATGAGGCATAGATCATCATGCCATGTCTGCTATCAGTTAAAACAAAAACAACCAGCAAATAAATGCTTATAATAACTGGAGGGGAAAACAAAGGAGGACTATACCATTACCCAAAAGAGAACCAGCATGTTCACCACCACTCAACAGCAATAAGGCCATTCATACCCATGGGGTCAGTGGAAGCCTGTGAGGAGCCATAACATGGCATCCTATTTTCCAGGGAGACACCCATGACAACCGAGTGGGGAGCCAGGATGACCACCCCATGAAGCAGTAATGAGGAGCTCACCCTTGGGGTCAACAGAAATCAGGTGGGCAATCTGCACTTCTCTCCATTTTCTCCCCCTGCGGAACAGCATCAAAGGAAGCCAGTAAAAACAGAAGGTTTAATCCATCTCTCATAAGGTAGTACCCAAGTGACTACGTTTTGATCCAAATCACTTTCCAAATCAGGAAGATGTCAAACTGAGCAATGAAAGATAATTCATAAAGGCCAATATCAAGATGCAAGAGGCGTTGGGATTATCTGACAAAGATTTTAGAGGGCCCACCATGAAAAAGCGTCTCCCTGAATACTTACAAATAGGACTGAAACAAAAAAAAAACAGTCTCAGGAAGGAAATCAAAAGTAAAAGAACAACCAAATGGAGATTTTAGAACTGAAAAATACTATAACCCCAAATTTTACAATTCAGTGGGTGCGCTCAACAGCACAACAGAAGGGAGGGGGGAGAAAGAAGCCACGAACTCAAAGATAGAAAAGTAGAGGTTTCCCATTCTGAACAACAGAGAGAAAATAGGCTGGAAAAATAAAAAATGAGCAGAGCCTCAGGGACCTATGAGATTAACAAAAGCTATAACATTCATATCATCTGAGTTCTGGAAGGAAACGAGATAGAAGACTGGGATAAAAACAATACTCATCGAAATACGGCTGAAAACTTCAGTTTGACAAACGACATATAAACCCATGGAATCAGGACACTAGTGAATCTCAAACAGGATAAACCAAAGAAATCCTCACCAAAATACATCACGGTCAAACTTCTGAACTCTTAAGACAAAGAAAAATTTCCTCAAAGCTGTAAAAGAGAAATGACAACTTTCCTATGGGGAAAAACAAATCCTACTGCCAGCATGCTTCCTGTCTGAAACTTGAGGTCAGAAGGAAGTAGCACAACATTTTTCAAGGGCCTAAAGAAAAGAACTGTCAACCACAAATTCTGTATCCAGCAAAAAAGACCCTGCTAGAAGGAAGGGGAAATGAAGGCATTCTCAAATAAAACACAGAGAATTTATCATCAGCACGAATGGCTAAAGGAAGTTCTCTACATAGAAAGGAAATAATAGAAGAAGGGGGAGTTCCCTGGTAATACAGTGGTAAGGACTCCACACTCTCACTGCCAAGTTCAATACCTGGTCAGGGAACAAAGATCCCACAAGGCATGTGGTGTGGCAAAAAAAAAAAAATTTTTTTTTCAAATAAAATAGCATAAAATAAGAAGTCATCATAAATTAATGATGTGATCCATTCTTGTAAAAATAATATTACTACTACTAAAAGAAGGACACTTGGAACTTCAAGAAGGAGAAAGGACACTGGAAAGAGAAAAAATATAGATAAATTCAACATTTCCTTTTGAATTTTCCAAATGATGTTTGAAACAGAAAACACTAATGTATTTAGAAGAAATATTTAAGACAATTACAAGTGGGAGAAGGTAGAGGAGGTAGTTTCTACATTTCACTTCAGCTGGTAAAGCAGAGACACCGATAGACTATGACGAGTTAGGAATCTGTAATGCAATACTAACAGGAACCACATAATCAATACAAGGATATCCGACAGAGCCTGCCTGAACCGCAGGCCACAGATGCCATCTCTCTGCAACCATACATAGAACTTCGAGCTGGAAAGGATGTGGCTGCAGCCTTCCTGACAGTGAAACTGGGTACCCATGCAGGCAAAGCATAACTGTCTGTGGCTGGGGGTCCATACAGACTGGCCAGTCCCTCTGCAAGCCCGACTTCCCCCCACACAGCCCTTGAGCTCTGACTGCCTCTGTCCCCACTAGTGTCCATACTCCCAATGCACACCCACATCTCTTGTCATTGCCTGCTTCCGACCCACACTCCAGAGGGTTACCTACTGTGTGCTCAGCAATTCCAGACCAGCTCCAGTCGGGCTAAACTAGCCAACATCTCTGCTGTTGGGTGACTAAGTCACAACTTCTTCAATGAAGTCTGAACTCCATCCAAAATCTGCCCTTTCGTGGACAATCTCTCGCAATCTTAGGGACTATAAACAATGTTCTTAAGTCTTTTGCGTGCGTGCATGCTAAGTCACTCCAGCTGTGTCTGACTCTTTGCAACCCTATGGACTATAGCCCTCCAGGCTCTTCTGTCCATGGGAATCACCAGGAAAGAATACTGGTGTGGGTTGCCATGCCCTCCTCCAAGGGATCTTCCTGACCCAGGGATCAAACCCACATCTCTTACGTCTCCTGCACTGACAAGGCAGGTTCTTCACCACTAGCACCACCTGGGAAGCCCTCTTACATCTTATAGTTACTCTTTTATTTCAGTTAATCATCCTTATCCTAAACTTTCCCAGTGTAACCAACTATGTGATGTCTATCTCCTGATTAGATACACATACTACAGAATCAGTACTGGAAGGAGCCCCAAGAGACAGATCCCTAAAGATGGGATCACGCCCTTGAACTTAAGTGTGAGGTTAGGTCCTTGTCTATGAGAAATAGGATGCTTGCAACCCATGACAAGCAGTGCCATCACAGTTAATCAGGCTATTACCTGTGGTTGCTCATGATAAAGTGCCAATGAGGGCACGTGCCATGGGAATACCAGCAACACATCAGTGATGATGACGATCAGGAATGTGGTATCAGATGAATTTTTTTGACTGCCATTGAGCGCTTAGAAAACTATAAACACAGGTCTATTAAATCCCACCTCAAGTCATGATCTGAGAATCAGACAGCTTCCACAACAGCCATGGAAGTATTTATTTCAGGGCAGACATGACAGAAGATCAAACACAAAATTTAATGGTGCAAGTTGTGCATTTAAATGGCAGTTGGATTCACAGTCTCACTAAAGGTCTAGGGTGAAAATTAGGTCAGTAATCAGGTAAGAATGAGATCCTGAAACTTGGAGCAAGGCCATCTGATTGGACCTGGAGAAACTGACAGCATTGACTCCAGGTCACTTTGAACCTCTCTGACCAGTAGCAGTAGCTTTTCCTCCAAGGTCCAAGAAGACCAATCTTCCTCAGCTTGAAAACCCCATGTATGCTCCCTTGGGGCATTAATAGATGCCTCGAATGGAGATGCTCTCTCTTCTCAGAGCCCACCACAGCCCTCCACCCTTTTGTCAGTAACTAGAGCTGCATGTCGGCATGATTCAGGGAACAGGTACAGGCTATGTTATTGTTGTTTATTTTATTTAATTGTTTTTATTGTATATTATTGTTGTAAGTCTTGTCTGACTCTCTGTGACCCCATGGACTGCAGCACACTGGACTTCCCTGTCCTTCACTATCTCTCAGAGTTTGCTCAGACTCATGTCCATTGAGTCCATAATGCCCCTGAGCTTTACTCAGGAGAAAATAGCTTATATACCAAATAGCTATAGATCCTTGATAACACATATCAGCAGAAACCTGGGAATCCATGTTTGGGAGTGGATCCTAAGAGTGTTATAACAGAAGGGGTAGAAAGACCATCAGTGATTGGGCCACATTCACTGATGAGGTGCTTATTAGAAGTTCTCAACTTAATGTATTCATTGAGTGGCTGGATGTTTTTGGAGCTTCTTTGGTTGGTTAACAGAAACCTGGACTCAATGGTGACCTAGATTTCATGAGACTGAGATGCCAGAACTCCTCTGGTCTGATATGGAGGCAGGAATTCAGCGGCTCAGGTAACTAGGAAGGCTGGCCTGGATGTACCATGTGCCACGTTCAGACCTACCCACCCACTCCCCATCCACAATTTCTAGAAGAACAAAGGCCCTCTCCTCTCTAGGGCATTGCACTCACATCCCTGAAAACCTCTGTGGTTGCCCTCTTTTGAGGTTAGGTATATCTAGGGGGTGTCAGCCTTGAGATGGGCTCCTGAATTTCACTGGGGATCCCAGGAGAGCAGAGGCCAAGCGGGAGCACTTAACTGTCCATGAGAAAGTGGGCGCAGCCAGCACAGGCCCCGGGGAGCGGCCAGAGTCAGAGTTCCTTGGGTCCTAGAGAACTTCCATGGCAACTGATTGACCGGGGTGCCACTAGGGGTAAAATAGGCGGTCAGTCCCTAGGATATGGCTTGATCTGGATAACAAGAAACTCTATGCGTGGTTGTGTGGTCACTAGTAACCTGGCTTGAGTCACCAGAAAGAATCACAGCCCTTCGTCCACTCTTCAGACCTTAGTCAGTTCACAGAGCCAGAGGCCCCTGATTGAAGGGAAGCCTAATGCGCCTCAAAAAGAATCCTGTACTATTGCTCTATAGTCAAAGCTATGGTTTTTCCAGTAGTCATGTACAGATGTGAGAGTCAGACCATAATGAAGGCTGAGCAACGAAAAATGGATGCCTTTGAATTGTGGTGCTGGAGAAGACTCTTGAGAGTCCCTTGGACTGCAAGGAGATCCAACCAGTCAATCCTAAAGGAAATCAACCCTGAATATTCATTGGAAGAACTGATGCTGAAGCTGAAGCTCCCATACTTTGGCCACCTGATGCGAAGAGCCAACTCATTGGAAAAGACTCTGATGTTGGGAAAGGTTCAAAGTAAAAGTAGAAGAGGGTGCCAGAGGATGAGATAGTTAGATAGCATGACCAACTCAGTGGACATGAATTTGAGCAAACTCTGATAGTAAAGGACCCAGAAGCCTAATGTGCTGCAGTGCATGGGGTTGCAAAGAGCCGGACACAACTTTGCAACTGAACGACAACAGGAAAATTCCCAAACACTTGAAAACTAAAGTGCAAACTACTAAATAACCCACAAGTCAAAAAGGACCTGTCAAGGACAGCCCAAAACACAGTGAATGAATGAAACTGGAAATATAACATCTCAGAATTTATAAGAAACAGCTAAGGCTGTGCTGAGAGGCCATTTATAGTATTAAATGCTTATTCAAGAAAAGACAGAATCTCAAATCAATAACCAAGCTCCTACACCCATAATCAAGTAAAGGAAACCCAAAATAAGCAGAAGGAAGGAAATAATAGAGAAAAGGAAACAAAATGATTAAACTACAACAGAAAGCTAATCAAGTCAATGAAAAATAAAGCTTGTTCTTTAATAATATCAATAAATTGATCTTTATGAAAACTATTACATATAGAATAGATAAAAACCAGGTCCCACTATATAGCACAAAGTACCATATTCAGTATCCTGTAATAAACCATAATGGACAATAACTTGAAAATAAATGTATATATGTATATGTATAACTGAATCACTTTGCTATACAGCAGAAATTAACACATTATAAATCAACTATACTTCAATAAAATAAATTTTTAATAAAATTTATCTTTAGTCTCTCTACAAAGGAAGGAAAGGACAAAGGACAGAAGAAAGGAAAAAGGACAGAAGACACAAATTACCAACATCAGGAATAAAACAGAATATCATGACAGACTCTGCAAGTATCAAAAGGACAGCACAAGGGTACTGTGAATAACTCCATCCACATACATGTGATAACGTAAATGAGATGGATCAAATTCCTCAAAAAGCACAAGTCAGCAAAAATTCACCAGATATAAAACAGATAATTGAATTAGCATTGTATTTATTAAGCAGGCCAAATTTGTAATTTTATTATCTTTTTAAAGTCTTCATCGAATTTATTACAGTATTTCTTCTGTTCTTTGTTTTGGATTTTTGGATGCAAGGCATGTGGGATGTTAGTTCCCCAACCAGAGATCAAACCCATACCCCCTGCATTAGAAGGCAAAGTCTTAACCACTGGACCACCAGAGAAGTCCCCCAAATTTGTAACTTTAAAACACCCCAAGGAGAAGTCTTAAAATCCTGTTAGTATTACTGAAGAATTCTACCTAGAATTTAAAGAAAAATTAATACAAATTCTATACAACTTCTTCCAGGAAACGAAAGAGGAGGGGGCATTTCCCCATTAATTTCATAAAGCTAGGTATTACCCTGACATCAAAATCAGACAAAGACAGTCCAAAAGCAAAGCAAAACAAAACCTACAGAGCACTATCCCTTCATGAATATAGATGTAAAATCCTTCATAAAATATCAGCAGCTAGATTCTGCAATATAGAAAGAATTACACAGCCCACGACCCAGAGCCCCAGGCCTGCATCTGTTTAATCCATCATATTTACAGAGGAAAGAAGGGGGGGAAATCACATGTATATCAATTGCTGGAGAAAAAGCTTTTGACAGGAGTCAACACCTATTCATGATAAACTTTCTCAGAAAATAGAAATAGAGGGAAAGCTTCTCAGCTTGATGAAGTGCATCTAAAAATGTTATCCTTAATGATGGAAAACTGAATACTTCCTCCTAAACATCAGAAACAGGATTATACAGAGATCACTCAACACTGTTATGTAACAGACATGTAGAAATTCTGGCCAGTGCAACACAGCAAGAAAGACAATAAAAGACGCAGAGTCAAGAAAGGAGGAAATGAAATGTTCTATATTTGCAGACGACATGACGTCTATGTAGAAAATCCCAAGAAATCAGAAAAAAAGAGAGAGAAAAGGAAAAAAGCTTTCTAGAACTAACAAGTTCAGCAAAGTCATGGTCTACAAGATCAACACCCAAAAATCAATCCCACTTCTGGATACTAGCAATGAACAATCGGAAACCCAAATTTAAAATGTAATGCCATTTACAAGCACTCAAAAAACTGAAATACTTAGATGTAAAATTAACAAAGCATAACCAGGACCTATATGCTGAACACTACAAAACATTGATGAAAAACTCAAAGAAAATCTAAAGAAATAAGGAGATTGTGTTCATGGTTTGGAAGACTAGCTGTAGTAGAGGTGTAAAGATGTCAGTTTTCCCCAGAGTGATAGAGAGACTTCATTCAATTCCTATCAAAATCCCCACAAGCTTTTTTTGTGGGCATAAACAAGATTATTTGAAAATTTATTGAGAAAGGTAAAAGAACTAGGGTAACTCAGTTTTGGAAAAAGGAAAATAAAATGGGAGGAATCAGTTTAAATTTTCAATAAATTTTAAAACTTATTATAGCACTACAGTAAAGAAGACAGTGCCATACTGGGAGAGGTACAGACACATAGATCAATTGAACAGAATTAAAAAACAAACAAACAAACAAAAAAAAAACAGAAATAGATTTGCACAAGTAGGCCCAACAGATTTTTAACAAAAGTTCAAGCAGTTTGGTGAGGGGAGGGGTTTCTTTGCAATAAACAGGGCAGGAGTAACTGACATCCAGAGATAAAAAATAACCTCAACTACACCTCAGACCTTACTTATATTAACATTAACTCTAAATGTGAAGTTTAAATGGAAACTATAAAACTATAAACTCTAGAATAAAAAACAAGAGAAAACTCTTTAGGATCCAGGGCATAGGAAAGAGTTTTTAGACTTGACACCAAGAGGATGAGCCATAGAGGGAAAATGTATAAATTGAATCCCATCAAAATTAAAAATAGCTGCTCTATGAGAATCCCTGCTTTGAAGAGGATATAAAACATCAGCAATAGACCAGAAGACAGTATTTGTAAGCCATATATTAGACCAGGGAATTAAACCTAGAGTATGAAAATCTAACATAAAAAAAATTTTAAGTTTAAAAAAAGATTCAAACTATATGCCAATACACAATAAAAATCAAATGTAAAAAAAAAACCAACAACTATCCAATCAAAAAGTGAGCAAAAGACAAGAAAGACCCATCGCCAAAGATATACAGATGGAAACAAGCAGATGAAAAGACGTTCAGCACCACTAGCCATCAGAGAAACGCAAATGAAGACCACAGCGAAGATCACCGCACACCCATCAGGGTGCGGAAATGAAAACCAGTGAGAACACCTAGTGCAGGCGAGAATGTGGAAATACGACATGAATGGCTGATGTGAGTGTGAAGTGATAAGGCCATTCTAGACAAAACTTTGGCAGTGTCTTTAAAAAAAAAAATTTAACCTGCCACTACTATTTAACCCAGGGATTACATTCCTGGCCTTTCATTCCAAAGAAATGAAAACTTGATTCCACAGGAGATGATTGTGCACAAATGGTCATGGTAGCTTTACGTGTAATAGCTGATAATGGAAATCAGCCCTGATGTCCTTCAACAGAGGAACATTTAAATTCGCTGTGGTCCAGCCATGTCATTATTACTCAGCAATCAAAAGGAGTGAACTATTACATGGAACAATATTGATTAATCTCCAGAGAATTATGCTGTGTGAAAAAGCCACACCCCAAGGCCAGACACTGTAATTTCATTTATATGACATTCTTTTTTTTTCTATTTTACTTTTATTTTTTCCATTTTAAAATGGACATGTAGTTGCTGTATAATCTTATATAAATTACAGGTGTTTAATATAATGATTCATAGTTTTCAAAGGCTACACTCCATTTCATTACTGTAAAGTATTGGTTATAGTCTCCTTGTTGTAAGTATATCCTCGTAGCTTATTTTATCGCTGAGAGTTAGCACATCTTAATCTCCTAGATCTGTGTTGCCACATCCCCCTTCCCTTTCCTCACTGGTAAACCGCTAGTTTGTTCCTATATCTGTGAGTCTGCTTTTTGTTGTTATATTCACTGGTTTGTTGTATTTTGTTAGATTTCACATGTAAATGATATTATACAGTATTTGTCTTTCTCTGACTTCACTTAATTATGATCATCTCTAGATCCATCCATGTTACTGCAAATGGCATCATTCCCTTCTTTTATGGCTAATATTCCATTGTGTGTAATATTCCATTTTCTTTATTTATTCATCTCTTGGTGGACACTGAGTTTGCTTCCAGAGCTTGGCAATTGTAAAAAAACAAAATGCTGCTGTGAAAGTTGGGGTGCATTGATATTCTAAAATTAATGTTTTTGTTTCTATACCCAGGAGTAGAATGGCTGCCTCTTATGGAAGTGGTTTGTTTTTTTTTTTCACTTGTATGATAGCCTTGAAATGACAGATTATGGAGCTAGAAAACAGATGAAAGTTTACCAGGAGTTGAGAGGAGAGCAGGGAGGAAGTGGATGTGGCCACTAGATATCCTTATGGTGATGAAATAGTCTGTATCTTGACTAAATCAACATGCAGGCTGTGATTTGAAAGATGTTACCATGGAGGGAAACTGGCTAAAATGTTCATGAGATCTCGTTGGATTATTGTTACAAGAGCATGAAATAAAGAAAGTGAAAGTGTTAGTTGCTCAGTTATGTCCAGCTCTTTGCAACCCCATGGACTGTAGCCTGCTCGGCTCCTCTGTCCATGGAATTCTCCAGGCAAGAATACTGGAGTGGGTTGCCATTCCCTTCTCCAGGGGATCTTCCTGACCCAGGGATCAAACACAGGGCTCTTGCAGTGCAGGCAGATTCTTACTGTCTGAGCTGCCAGGGAAGCCCTACAACTGCATGGGAACCTACAATTATCTCAAAACAAAAAGCGAAAGTGAAAGTGAAGGCGCTCAGTCGTGTCCGACGCTTTGCGACCCCGTGGACTGTAGCCTACCAGGCTTCTCCGTCCATGGGATCCTCTAGGCAAGAACACTGGAGTGGGTTACCATTTCCTTCTCCAAGGGATCTTCCCGACCCAGGGATCGAACCTGGGTCTCCCGTATCGGAGGCAGACGCTTTAACCTCTGAGCCACCAGGGAAGCCCCCTATCTCAAAACAAAAAGCCTAATTTATAAAAATAATAAATAGTAAATAAATAAGAAAGAGCACCGAAACAGGAAGTGACTTTCGTAGCCCGTGAGCCCATGTTGTTTACTGCAGCGTCTAGAGACCTAAAACCATATCCCTAGGACTGGGCGCCATAAGGTTGCCCTTGGAGAAACACTGACTTGATGCATATCATTTTCCTCTGCATCATTTTCTTTAGGTCAATTCACTTGTCCTCAAGTGCCCTTATATTCAGAGGACATTTTTACATCACTGTCATAAACAGCAGGGCTCCACCATTATTATATGAGTGCAAATGATTATAATGATAATATGATATCAGTGAAGACCCTCAAAGGCTTCTCACTTCATTGCAAGTCAAAGCAGAGGAAAGGCTGCCCTGACAGACTCTGGAGAGATTCCTGACTGACCATTCAGAGAAACTCAGTCATCCTTGCTCAGCCACACCCAGCAGGACAGAACTCCGAGACCTTGGAGACCATACCTGTCTTTGACCCTTTATTCAGCTCCCGTCAAGGTCTGTGATTTTGTAAACTATTTTTCAAAGCACTGTAGGGCATCACTGTCTTCTCCAGTAGCTGAGCAGTAAAGAATTCACCTGCCAGTGCAGGAGACTCAAGTTCAATCCCTGGGTCAGGAAAATCCCCTAGAGGAGGACATGGCAACCCACTCCAGTATTCTTGCCTGGAGGATTCCATGGACAGAGGAGCCTGGCAGATATAGTCCATGGGGTCACAAAGGGTCAGACATGACTGAGCACACGTGCATGCACACACAAGGTGTCACTGGCCACACCACATGGCTTGTGGGATCTTAGTTCTCCGACCAGGGATTGAACCTGGGCCACTGCCGTGAAAGTGACGAGTCCCAGCCACTGGTCTGCCAGGGAATTCCCAACCTCTTACGGCTTTGCAAGAGTCACCTCGACTCTCCTTGCCATGTTTTCCTTCTCTGAAGGTCAGGGCTTATGCCCACTTGTTCAGAGGATCAGACAACTGGTAAATGTGTATGGTGGTGGGCACTCTGCCCTGGGTGTTTTTCTCTGTGTTAATCTGACACAGACCTCCCCATCCCCTTTCTACAGTCTTGGTTCTCTGCATACATGCTTGTGGTTTCTACCATGAGAAGGGCCTCTGGCTGGTACCCGCTTGGCCCTCCTAGCAGCCTCATTTCGCCTTGGCAACTAGGCAGTGATTATTTAAGTTTTGGGGGGTTCCCCTCCCCTGTCTTTCTGGTCAAAGTAAAACCAAGGAAGCAAACCTTCATCTCTTAGCTTTTCAGAATCTTCCCACAGTCCCCAAGCCTTGTGCAGAACCCAAATGCTTGCTCTGATGGGTATCAGTCTTGTGATCCTAAAAGCTTGCCGTTGGCTAGGATGCTAGAATTAGTTAAAAGGCACATTATTTTAAATCGGCCCTGACGTTAATTCTGCTTTTCCCAGTCTCCCGACGTTATCATTCTTCTAACTTGCATCCTGTCTCCCCTTGCATTCCGGCAGATAACATCTCGGCTCTCATTCTTACAGGAAGATTTGCGACGGGAGCAGAGAGGCATGCCACCTCTCAGGACACGGGCTCCAGGGCTTATCTGACAGACCTCTAACTCTTAGCTATTTTGGACGCTGGGAACCCAAATATATGTATAAATACAATGTGCCAGGTCCAGAGTCCCTTGTAAATCTCATTGAAAAATGCTCGCTTCGGGTGGTTGCTCAGTAGAGCTGCTATAAATAGTATGGCTCTCAAATACCTTGATACTTAGATTATACCGTATGTTTTGTTTTTCTAACTCTTGGGCTAATAGAACTAATGTTCCTAACCAATTCACACCTTCAGTTTAATTAGATCCATCACTAAAAAAAAGAAAAAAAGAACTGCTTACCAAGCAACAGCAACAAATTTCCTTATAGGTTTTTCTATGTTCAGTAGAACACGGATGGCGGACTCGGTTTCTGACAGCCATTCTGATTTGCAGTAAATATTTTGACAAAAAGAACAGTGATGGTAAGCACACAGGACAATTACTGAACTGGGTCAAGCCCAGTTTTATGTAGCATTTTCTTTTTAACTGTATGCTTGAAGATAAATACATCATTAAGAGTACAGGGTAAGAAAAAAAAAAGTTTGTTTTTTAAAAAACTAGCATCATCTATAGGCTTACCTCGTGAAGTATGTTACATACCTTGATGAACAGAGATGTACCTGCAGCCACTGGTGCTCCAGTTCAAATACGAATGACCTGGCCTGAAATGGGGGAGACATCCGTGGCCCCAGAAAAGAACTCAGAGCAGAGAGGCGCTGGCCTGGGCTGCCTCCTACCCTCTTTGCTGAAATGGTGCCCACTCTGTAGGCAGCATCTCAGAGGGCAGAGGCCTCCTCTTTGCGTATTAGAAAATAAAGCAAAAGAGGGTGACCTCCCGTGGCTTGGCCTTTGAGTCAACACCAGGTTTAACTGAGAAAAGCACCATTTTGAACAACCTGGAGGAGACGCATGCAGAGATGAAACTTGGTCTGGCTCAGAAATAGGAAGTCAATTCTTTTCTATACATCACTTAATGTCACAGTAACAACCTTTAAAAAACAGGAAGAGAGAGATGCAGAGAGGGAGAGAAAAAAAAAATACAGCCTCTGCTGAGGCCTTCAGTAATTGTGACTATTGATCTAGCAGCGCATCCACTGAGCCTGCTGCTGGGAAATGGAGGTGTGGCACCCTGCATATCAGAGACGTGTTTGTTCTGTGCAGGCTGGTAAGAAGTAGGGCCAGCATGGTCGTTTTCCTGGAGGTGGGGTTGGAAGAAGCGTCCAAGAACCTCTCCATATAATACTGCAGGTTCTCAGGGCCCAGGTAGAGTATTTCCACTGCAAGTGAAGAAGGCCTGACAAGGATCTCTGTGATGCTCTCTTTATTTAAAGTATTGCTGCTTCGCTCAATTTGGAATCACTAGCATTAATTTTTTAATATTTTTTAATTTACTTTTTCAATTGGGGGATAATTGCTTTACAATATTGTGTTGGTTTCTGCTGTACCATTAATTTTTCTTTTCAATACATCACATGAAAACATTATCTTGATGACTTCAGTTTGGGGCACCCCTAAATTCTACATCCATGGTGGAGTTTTCTCTGACTCCCCACTCTAGTCCCTGCCCTGCTCTAACTTTGGAAGGAGAAAACACAGGAGTGATGGAGCATTGAAAATTATAATAAATACAATCCATAAATATGTAAAAATACAGTATGTACAAGTTCAGTACATAAATAATAATTATTCTCAGTGGTGGAAGTTGAGAGGCAAAATGAATCTTTAAGTCACATAAAAAAGAAACTTATAGTTACTAAAGGGGAAAGGGTGGGGAAGGATAAATTAGAAGTTCAGAATTAACAGATACACAACACTATATATGGGCTTCCCGCGTGGCTCAGTAGTAAAGAATCCTCCTACCAATACAGGAGCCCCAGGAGACAGGTTTGATCCCTGTGTGGGGAAGATCCCCTGGAGGAGTAAATGGCAATCCGCTCCAGCAGTCTTGCCTGGAAAATCCCATGGACAGAGGAACGTGGCCGGTTACAGTCCATGGGGTCTAAAAGAGTCAGACGTGATTCAGAGACTGAGCATCCATTCACCACTGTATTAAAATAAATAACAAGGACTTATAGCACAGGGAACTATATTCAGTATCTTTAATAATCAAAAATGAAAAAGGACTTTAAAAAGACTACATATATACATGTATATATATATAAAGTTAAATCACTTTGCTGTGTACCTGAAACACAACATCGTAAATCAACTTCAATTTTTTTTCAATTGCAGCTATTGATATGGTCAAAGGAAAAGTCTCAGGGCTTCCCTGGTGGTCCAGTGATTAAGACTCTGCACCTCAACCTCCAGCTGGTCATGTATCTAAGCCTCACGCTGAACTAGATTGGGCTTGGGGAGGAATTTTACCTGGGTGAGTGAACCGGTCTTTGGAAGAACTGCATCCTGCAGATTCATGCGGATTCCACTCCCTATACCTCCAGCATCAATGCTCAGGTACCTCCCCAGCTATGTGAGCCACCAGGTGTGCAAGTGGTCATAGGTAGTATGCAGGTCAGACTGGGAAAGCCGGAGGCAATGTTTCAGTGGTGTAGCATGAGCACAGCTCCAATGTCCCTTCCCCTCCCCTGGACCCTGCAGCATCCCTGGACCCCAGCACTGCCACCAGCATCCAGTCCAATTTATTGGTACCTATAGTTTTCCCACTGTTAAATACCATAGAACCACCCCCTGACCATGACACAAAAATAAAGCATCATGGAAGCCCAGGGAAAGACAGTTTGGGGGACTTCTTGGAGAAAATAGATGATCTGGGTGTTGCAGGATGAAACAGGGCAGGTGTAGCAGCAAGAGGCAAGCTGAGGAGGCTTAGAAATGCATGAAGGTCAAAGGTTTGTGAGTGCCCGGCTATCCCCAAAAGGGAGAGAGAGGGCTATGGGACAGCTGTGGACCAGGGAAGGGAGAGGAGAGGACTGGAAGAGCTGAAGAGCTGGGCCTGCCCCTGGAGTAAGGCGAAGCTCCCAGAAGTAGAGAGCCATGGGGGAAGATGCAGAAAGGGCTGAGGACAGTCCCCCGTAACCAAGGAAGCCCTCGGAAAAGAATCTGTCTCTACATCGGAAAGGACTTTGATTTACTTTTTCTTTTTCCTCCTAAGTTACAGTGTGAATACACTTCATGAAGATAGCTTAATGGGAAAGTTTTCCTGTACAAAAGTAACTTAAAAACTCATGACTTTGGAGTTAATTGAAAATAAACATATCATTACACAACACTATATATGGGCTTCCCGCGTGGCTCAGTAGTAAAGAATCCTCCTACCAATACAGGAGCCCCAGGAGACAGGTTTGATCCCTGTGTGGGGAAGATCCCCTGGAGGAGTAAATGGCAATCCGCTCCAGCAGTCTTGCCTGGAAAATCCCATGGACAGAGGAACGTGGCCGGTTACAGTCCATGGGGTCTAAAAGAGTCAGACGTGATTCAGAGACTGAGCATCCATTCACCACTGTATATAAAATAAATAACAAGGACTTATAGCACAGGGAACTATATTCAGTATCTTTAATAATCAAAAATGAAAAAGGACTTTAAAAAGACTACATATATACATGTATATATATATAAAGTTAAATCACTTTGCTGTGTACCTGAAACACAACATCGTAAATCAACTTCAATTTTTTTTCAATTGCAGCTATTGATATGGTCAAAGGAAAAGTCTCAGGGCTTCCCTGGTGGTCCAGTGATTAAGACTCTGCACCTCAACCTCCAGCTGGTCATGTATCTAAGCCTCACGCTGAACTAGATTGGGCTTGGGGAGGAATTTTACCTGGGTGAGTGAACCGGTCTTTGGAAGAACTGCATCCTGCAGATTCATGCGGATTCCACTCCCTATACCTCCAGCATCAATGCTCAGGTACCTCCCCAGCTATGTGAGCCACCAGGTGTGCAAGTGGTCATAGGTAGTATGCAGGTCAGACTGGGAAAGCCGGAGGCAATGTTTCAGTGGTGTAGCATGAGCACAGCTCCAATGTCCCTTCCCCTCCCCTGGACCCTGCAGCATCCCTGGACCCCAGCACTGCCACCAGCATCCAGTCCAATTTATTGGTACCTATAGTTTTCCCACTGTTAAATACCATAGAACCACCCCCTGACCATGACACAAAAATAAAGCATCATGGAAGCCCAGGGAAAGACAGTTTGGGGGACTTCTTGGAGAAAATAGATGATCTGGGTGTTGCAGGATGAAACAGGGCAGGTGTAGCAGCAAGAGGCAAGCTGAGGAGGCTTAGAAATGCATGAAGGTCAAAGGTTTGTGAGTGCCCGGCTATCCCCAAAAGGGAGAGAGAGGGCTATGGGACAGCTGTGGACCAGGGAAGGGAGAGGAGAGGACTGGAAGAGCTGAAGAGCTGGGCCTGCCCCTGGAGTAAGGCGAAGCTCCCAGAAGTAGAGAGCCATGGGGGAAGATGCAGAAAGGGCTGAGGACAGTCCCCCGTAACCAAGGAAGCCCTCGGAAAAGAATCTGTCTCTACATCCGGAAAGGACTTTGATTTACTTTTTCTTTTTCCTCCTAAGTTACAGTGTGAATACACTTCATGAAGATAGCTTAATGGGAAAGTTTTCCTGTACAAAAGTAACTTAAAAACTCATGACTTTGGAGTTAATTGAAAATAAACATATCAGTGGATGATTAGATTAAAAATCTCACATATCTATACCATGGAGACATGAGGCAACAGAAGAATGAAATCCTGACCCTGCAACAACATCAGTGGATCCCCAACTACACTGAATGGACCCCAGAGCTACGCTGAGTGGACCCCAGAGCTATGCTGAGTGGCAAAAGTCAGACACCAAAGACGACATGTCGTCTGGTTCCATGTATATGAAATGTCCAGAAAAGGCAAATCTGCAGAGCCAGACAGTAGAGTTATAGCTCCTTAGGGCTGGGGCTAGGGAAGGGAGTGACGGCTGCTACGTGCAGAGGCTATTTGGGATAGGGAGGTGGAATGTTCTGGAATTCAGTCATAGAGATAAGTGCACAACTTTGTGAATACACTAAAAACCACTAAATCATAGACTTTAAATCATAGACTTTGGAAGGGAAACATTATGGTATGTGAATTATATCTCAAGATAATAAACAATCACTCCCTTTCCAATTTTTCTAAGAAATGTCACATAATTCAACTGTCCAGATTGGGCAGCAGATAACCAACCCAGTGAGCATGTGACAACAGTCACCAAAGAAAAAGAAAAATTATTTCCGAATTATTGTGAACTTGCTTTCTTGGGCCTTTTTTTTTTTTCCTCTCTCAAGGAAACAAACAAAAAAAATATATCACTCCCTTGCCAAGAGTAAGGCTCATTTGGCAAAACTGCAGTCCGTAATGATAGTTCTCTAAAGCATAGCTCTCAGGTGCAGCTAAAAGAAAAGACAGCAAAATCAGGACAGGACAGCAGATGTCCTGCAGGTCTAGGAAGACTGGGTGGGAAGAGGAACTTACACAAGGAGCGATGCTGCGTGGCCCCTGTGCCCCTTGACACACATTCCCTTCCAGAAGTGGGGACGAGGGGAGTCTAATGACCCCCTGCCTCTGGGGTTCAGTGACATTCATGTCCAGAAGTAGGGCCAGGGGGAGCCTAATCACCTCCTGCCTTTGGGGTTCAGTGCCCAGAATCTTCCTCGGCCCCCAGAGATGCAGCCACATGGCACAAA
Organism: Madoqua kirkii; assembly: GCA_006408675.1. NCBI lineage: Eukaryota > Metazoa > Chordata > Mammalia > Artiodactyla > Bovidae > Madoqua > Madoqua kirkii. Next base: position 66,994 of record SJYC01113179.1, read on the forward strand.
TCCCCAGGGTGGCTGCACCTGGCCCCCTTCTTGAAGCTCTGAGAGCAGCCCTCCCCCAAGACTCGCAGGAGGATGAGTCTGTGCAGGAAATCTGGGGCCCGGGGACCCGGCTCAGCCTCACCAGCAAGCAGGGCGCTAAGAAGATCTTCTCGAGGCTTCGGATGAGTCAAATCTGAAGTGACTGCAAGACGCCTCCAGGTGTGGTCTCTCTCCACATCCTGCTGCCAGCCCTTCTCTCCCCTACCTCCAGGGGCCTCTGCAAAGCCTTGAACTGAGCCCAGAGCAGATCACAGCCCCCAGGTCATGTGTTAAATGAAAGGAAATGAGTGGATGTGTCTGTTTGTTGTTTGCTTGTTTTCACTTTTGTGCGTGCAGCAGGACAACTTGTGAAGAGAGTATGCAAGACCAGTCAGGATACACTGCCACCCTTCTGCTTCAACTCTCCCGAGATGGACCCTCACATTTCTTGTCCCTCTTGGGTTATCTTCCCAGGGTGTCCTAAGTAATTGTTTGGGCTTCCCTCTTTGTCGCCTGATGGCCTGCACAGGGTCAGCCGGAGGACACTATCTACCCAGAGACAAACCCCATCAAATTTCTCCAGCCTTGAGCCAAACCCAGACCTTGCATGGGGGCCCGTAAAGACCTACCAGCCAGGTGGGACCTACCGGGATGGAAAAACCTCCAAGTCTCCAAGCTTATCAGCTGCAGAGTGTTCACAGCGGGCTTCAAGCGGGAGGCGGGGGAGCACCCACACACTCTTGGGAACATGCAATAGGGTTTTCATTTAAGCCTCTTTCCTCTCTGGATTCCATTCCTCTTAACATTTTCCTTGTCAAAAGAGGTTTGTAACCACAGTCCCTGTGTAGTGAGAAATGAGGTTCACCTGGAGAGCTCCTTTTGAGGGGAACCCTTATAGGGCTGTGACGCGTCCCTACGGCCCTTGTTCTCATTTCCGTGCAGATGGAAAAGTGCACCCCCTTGAAGAGCAGCCGCAGGAGTGGCCCGTGGAATTACCTGCCTCTGTGTCCTCAGAGCCACTTCAACCATGTTTTATGTAAAACATGCAGCATCCAGCCAGTTTGTGATTATCCATGATAATAGGGGTCAAGGGTCAGCTGAATAATTGAGATGGAAACTTTATTCCCACCAGAGGGCCTCCCGCACCCCCACCTCCACCTCCTGCCTTCCTCATGCTGAGGAAGGAGGCGCTGTTGGATCGTGGAAGAGCTGGGGGTCTCTCTTGGGCCAGTTCCACAGTCGGGATTCTACAACCAGATTTCTGGGGGACCCTACACCATGCCCTCCTTTTCAGTCGGTGGGGAGGGCAGTGGTGATGAAAAGGAGCCAGACCACTGCATGCCGGATCCTCATCCCCAAGCTGAGCATCATCTCCATTTATACTTATAACTTATTTCTTCAAATTGACATGGGATTTTTTGTCATTTAATTATTTACAAACTGTAATCACAGTTGATGTGGTCATGATATACTTCTGTAATATCCATTAAAATCATTCCCTAGGTAGTCACTTTTTTAAATGATATGTCAGAAGAGACCGTTTGACCCTCGTCTGGATCCTAGAATAGAAAGCTGGCATCCAGGGAAGACTGGAAGTCTAGATAACGTCTGGAATTCAGCTACAGTTGCGCGTCAACATACTACATCTCTGTCATGGTGCAGCCCTGTGTGCATGTCAGATGCTCACAGCGGGACAAAGGGCTAACTCTGCAACTTTCCTGTAAACAGAACATGACTCCAAGACACAAAGTTTATCTTCAAAACGTTTAATAGAGATGCAGATGTAGAGAGCAGACTTGCAGACACACCTTCTGAAGAGGGTGAGACAAATTGAGAGAGTAGCATTGACATGCATACATGACCACCTGTAAACCAGAGCCAGTGGGAAGCTGCTGTCAGCGCAGGGGGCTCAGCTTGGGGCTCTGTGAGGACCTACAGGGGTGGGGTGCAAGGGGAGGGGGATAGGAGAGGGAAGCCCAAGAAGGAGGAGATACATCTGTACATGTATATATTATAGACACAAACGTATATATGTATAGCTGATTCAGGGCTTCCCACGTGGCGCTTGTGGTAAGGAACCCTTCTGCCAATGCAAGAGACAGAAACGTAAGAGATACGGGTTCGAGCCCTAGGTCGGGAAGATCCCCTGGAGGAGAGAATGGCAACCCATTCCAGTTTCCTTGCCTGGAGAATCCCACGGACCGAGGAGCCTGGCAGACTACGGTCCATGGGTCACAAAGAGTCGGACACGACTGAAGTAACTTAGCACACAAGCACGTAGCTGATTCACACTGTTGTTCAGCAGAAACCAACACAACATTGGGAAGTAATTATCTCCAATTTAAAAAATAATAATAATGTTTAATGGTTCCACCAAAATTTACAGAAGTTAAGAAATTTCTTAAAATGTATATAGTACCCCAGGTCTAGATACCAATCTTGGGAAATATCAGGTCAGACAATGTGCCGGCCCCTTAGACTCTTCTGATACCAGGGATGGGCTGGGTTGGGGTTGGTTTCTCTGGTCCAGACCCATTCAGGGGAGGGTTGAATAAGGAAACAGGAAGATACCCCTGGCTGTGGTTTGGTGGACGGGGGCACAGGTTCATCGGGACAATGTCCTTCTGACTCTCAAGACAGTTTCCCCAAAACTGTCCTCCTCCACCCCTAGTCAGCAAACAAATGCCCCCTTCCTTTTCCAGAACAGATCCCATCACTCCAGCTTTCCGGCTCACACCGGGCTCTGATCGTACTACATCTGGGGAAAGATTCAGAGCCTCTGGGGCCCATTACGGCCTTGTTGCTGATGCTCCTGCCGTAATTGCCTGAGCAGTTCATTTCCCCAGACTGTCACCCTGACTCTGCTTTCCCAGAGCTAGAGAGAACAGAAGCTCCTGAGTGACAGACCAGAAGCCAGGCGAATGCAATGTGCATTTCGCTCCCTACCCATAGTATCCCTATTTAGGAAGGCATACTGGGGCTCTTGAGCACTTGGCTGATCTGATTTTTAATCATCAAGTGTAAAAATGAAATCATTCCCAGCACTTGAAGTGATTTTTGTCAGCATCACCCACTGTTTCTGTAGATTAATTTTTTAGACCAGAAAGAAAAAGCCCTACGTTTCAGTGATAAAAAGAAAAACTGGTTCCCCTCTTCCACCCCCTGTCGAAAGTTTCTTATGTAAGGAGTTTGTTTTCTTATTTTTTTTAAGGGGAAGAGTTCACTGATCCAGATGGGGAACAAAATGGCGGGGCTAAGACCCCCACCCCACCCACCCCTTGGGAGATGGATTAATCAGTGTCTTTCGGATGTATTTACAAAAATGATACGTTTAAACATTTCAATAAACAGATTAAAACCAAGATTTGTATATCAGCCTCTGCCAGCTAATTCTCCAAGCCAAGTATCCCTTTGTCCTCAAGAAACCGAATGATGACTGTTCCTCAAATCCAAGTCCTAGCCTAGGAGACCCCAGGGATTTTGTTCTCTTGGTGGCCTCTGAGCTCATGTTCTGGCCTTCTTTCCCACCGTCCCATCCTCCGGGTGTGTCCCTTACGTGTTGTTATTGTTCAGTCACTAAGTTGTGTCCAGCTCTTTGCGATCCCATGGACTGCAGTACACCCAGTTTCCTTGTCCTTCACTCAAACTCACGTCTACTGAGTCAGTGGGTTGGCTTGTTTTCCTTTCCAGGAGAAGCTGTGCTTTGTCCAGTCTGCCCTGTCACCTCCCACTGTAATCAGTGTCTTTCGGATGTATTTACAAAAATGATACGTTTAAACATTTCAATAAACAGATTAAAACCAAGATTTGTATATCAGCCTCTGCCAGCTAATTCTCCAAGCCAAGTATCCCTTTGTCCTCAAGAAACCGAATGATGACTGTTCCTCAAATCCAAGTCCTAGCCTAGGAGACCCCAGGGATTTTGTTCTCTTGGTGGCCTCTGAGCTCATGTTCTGGCCTTCTTTCCCACCGTCCCATCCTCCGGGTGTGTCCCTTACGTGTTGTTATTGTTCAGTCACTAAGTTGTGTCCAGCTCTTTGCGATCCCATGGACTGCAGTACACCCAGTTTCCTTGTCCTTCACTCAAACTCACGTCTACTGAGTCAGTGGGTTGGCTTGTTTTCCTTTCCAGGAGAAGCTGTGCTTTGTCCAGTCTGCCCTGTCACCTCCCACTGCCCAGAGAAGGTTTTGCCATCGCTGAACTGTTCTTCATTGGAAGGACTGATGCTGAAGCTGAAGCTCCAATACTTTGGCCACCTGATGCTAAGAACTGACTCATTGGAAAAGGACCTGATGCTGGGAAAGATTAAAGGCAGAAAGAGAAGAGGGCAGCAGAGGATGAGATGGTTAGACAGCATCACCGACTCAATGGACATGAACCTGAGCAAATTCTAGGAGACAGTGGAGGGCAGGGAAGCCTGGCATGCTCCAGTCCATGGGGTCACAGTCGGACATGACTGAGTGACTGAACAACAACACACTTCTCTTCGTCTTTTCTGTGATACATGTTCAAGATGCTTGAGGAAAAATAAGGACAAAAACCAAACAGGCAAATACCAACCAAAAAAAGCCATGAAGAAGAAAATAGACCCACTCCTGGGAAACTGCATTCCACAGCTAACTCACACATTCATCAACTATTTGCTGGACACCAAACAGGTTCCAAGTTTCCATTCTAGGTCAAAGGATAAGGGGGAAATAAGACAAGGCCCCTGCACTTGTGGGCTCACCTTTTGGAGTAGGGACAGTCATATAGAAGAAAACACATAAGTGAGTGAAGTCATTTCAGATAGAGATAAGTGATGAAGGAAAAAAATGGAGTGCTGTGACACATGAGGGCAGCTGAAATGCAAGGATGATTCAGCCAAGGGGAAATCTGCGGGTAAGTTGTTCCAAATGGAGGGATTTTGATGTGCAAAGGTCCTGGGGTAAGTACCCACTGGGCAACCTAAAACCAGCAGAAGGCTGATGGATATGCAGAACAATAGCAAAGAATAAGAAGCTACAAGATGAGGCCAAAGTCCAATCAGAGGACAAGGGATGTAGAGCTTTTGAGGCCACAGGTGGCTCAGATGGTAAAGAATCCACCTGGAGCACAGGAGATCCAGGCTTGATCCCTGGGTTGAGAAGATCCCTGGGAGAAGGGAATGGCAAGACTGAGCCCCATTATAGTATTCTTGCCTGGAGGATTCCACGAACAGAGAAGCCTGGTGGGTTACAGTCCACAGGGTCGCAAAGAGTCAGACATGACTGAGTGACTAACGGTAATGTTAAGACATGGCAGGGAGGTTGGGAAATCGGTTGAGAGAAAGAGGGTCAGGACAGAGGAACAAGCTTTTCATCAGAGTTTGGAGAAGAGGGACTTGGAGGAGGGAACGTGGATGAAAACGAAAGAAGAAATATTACAAATTTTGCTGTGAATCATGAGACTCCTCCCCAGCACTGAAGAAACTCAAGCAAAGGACCTTCCTTTTGCCTATCAGATAAATCATCTGCTGTCTCCCACAAGCCCCTGTCTGGGGCTTTGAGACTGGACCACATGAGTTCCTCTTCCAAAGGTGTTATATACTTGTTCAACAAGCTTGACCCATGTGTATGACTACGTTCTGGACTCATGATTCCTCTCCCTGGAGCAGGAAAAAATGATCCAGCCTGTCTAGATGTTGCATCCTCTGTGAGGCGTGACCCAATTGTCGAGGCACCCCAGGGCCTTCTCCTCTGTCAGGGAGCCCCAGTAGCTTGCACATCCTTCCCCATGCACTTCAAACAGCATGTTGCAATGACTGGTTTACCCATCAGCTTCTGTCACCAGCTGTACTCCTTGAAGGTGGTGACAAATTTTAACTTTCTTAGCCCAGCTCCACAGGGCTTCCCAGGTGGCACTAGTGATAAAGAACCCACCTGGCAATGCAAGAGATGTAAGAGACATGGGTTCGATCCCTAGGTCAGAAAGATTCTCTGTAAGAGGGCATAGCAACCCACTCCACTATTTTTGCCTGGAGAATTCCATGGACAGAGGAGCCTGGCAAGCTATGGTCCATGTAGTTGCAAAGAGTGGAACACAACTGAAGTGACTTAACACACACACATGTAGCCAGCTCCATGCAGGTACTTGGTTAAGCAACTGTCAGACCGACTTCCCAGCTGTGCTGGGAGAGGAAAGGTTGTTTGTAGCTTTTTTAAAGAAAGAGTGCCCCCTGGCATGAAACAGTGGGACAGTAACTCCCTCTCCAAGGCTGGGCTGGCCCAAGCAACTTCCTACCACGTCCTTTTCCCTCTAGGACCTTCCTGTTCTCCAGAGCTTAGCATAGTAGGGATGCTCAACCTCTGACTTGTCCTTCCTCGGGTGCACTTGGTGGGGGCAGGGGTGGCTAGAACCATCAGGTGTGTTTTTTCAGTCTCCCAATCAAGTCTGGGCAGCTGGGAGACCCAGGCTTCTGGGGGCGGCATCCTGCACCATGAAGCACTTCACCCAGTGGGCCTGCGAGCAAGACTGCTTGGTGAGGCAATCGGTTCCTCCCACCGTGACTTCTGCTCCATGGGAAGCCCAGCCCAGGGAAGTGGGGGCCAAACAAAAATCAGGCCCTGACCTTCTCAAAAGTCAGGCAGCAAGGCTCAGGCACGCTTAATACTGCACTGACTTCTTCCTGTTCTCGTGGGGTCCAGTTGTGCCAAGTCTGGCCCCGAGGGGAAGAACTCAGGGCAGTGCGGGCTGGGAGCCAGTGCACGTGTTCTCTGGAGGCGGGAAGGAGAGGGAGCCAAGAGGGGTGAACTCAGGAACACGGTCTGCAGGGGCCGCTCAGCCTGCTGGGCTGTGGGTGGAGAAGGCATTCGAGCAGGATGAGAATGGATTGTGTGCCCACCAGCAGCAAAGGTCCAGTGATCTCCCTTCACCCCCAGGCCCCCTGTAAACACCACAGTCCTCCCATGACCAGAGGGCTGATTTTCAAACAGAATTCCGTCCACCATCCTCCCTGCAGTCACAGCACCCTGAGGTAGTCTCCGCCACCTGCATGGTCGCCAGAGTGCTGGCCTCTGCACACCTCTGTGGCCCCGTCCCAAACCCCACTTCCTGTTTGCATCCCAGCCCACCATGGCCTTTCAGCTCCTGCTGGTGTGGGGGCCCCACAGGAGCCACTCACAGTCCTGAGGTTTATGTCCGTCCTTCTGTCTGCACCTCATCACCTTGCTCCAGACCTTCAGCCTAACTCAGATCTGGGGTTTTCTGGGGAGCCTGAGAAAAAGCTCACGTCACCATGCTTAGCCGTTAACCCCAGCTCCTTTCTTCAGCAGACAAGACAGATGGGCTGGAGCAGCCCACCCCTCCATCACCAGTCCCTGGGCTCAGCTGCTGTCTTGGGGAACATCTCTCAACATATGGGGGTGCAGTTGGCACCAACATTTGAGGCCAACTTTGTTAACTCTAAAGGCACAAATCCCAAACCATCTCACTTAAAACTTGCAAATCTCCATGAAGACTTTCCCATGAGAATTCACTCTCTCCAAAAAGTCTGTGTCCAAGATTCAGGTATCAATCCTCAGTGGACAGGGCTCTACCAAGCTCCCCAAATCTCAGAGCAGGGGTCTTAGGGCACCTAAGGTTGAACCTGGGCTCCGTTCTCACTAGTTGTGGACAAGTGCCTTTATCTTTCTAAGCCTTCATAGACTGCTCTGTCTGGCAGGGATAATAATAACCCCAGGCACTTGGGTCAATTAAGTTCATGGTGTTTCCCAAAAGGCGGTGGACCTCTAACTCCAGTCAATGTTAATGGGAGCATTTTCATGTGTATGCTCAATCATGTCCAACTCTTTGTGACCTCATGGATTGCAGCCCACCAGGCTCCTCTGTCCATGAAATTTTCCAGGCAAGAGTACTGCAGTGGGCTACTATTTCCTTCTCCAGGGTTTCGTCCCAACCCGGGGATTGAACCACGTCTCTTGCATATCCTGCGTTGGCAGCAGATTCTTTACCACTGAGCCCCCTGAGAAGCCATGGTGGGAGCCAGTGGGAACTTTGCAGCTGCAATTATTCTCATCAACAGCATCCATTCCGGACATCTTGGCAGGAGGATGACCAGAAAGAGGGACTGCCTCTTCCTCTCTGGAGAGAGATCCCGGGGGAGCCTGAGGAGGGCTTATCCTGAGAGACAGGAGCTGTGTGTCTGGCTGGGTGTGCACAGATCACAGTGGCAAGTCACGCACACATCAATGTGTTCCCCCCCACCCCCACCCCATGCATCCACCTCCACAACCAGCCCCCTCGCATCCTCAGCTACTCCAGAGAACACGTGTGTGCACTTGTTCACACACAAAAACCTCCTGCCCCAGGCCAAACATGTTCTAGGAACGTGGATCTCACCAGATCCCAGCAGTGCTCAGCCCAGTACACTTGCCATAGCCAGAGACCCAGGACAGTAGTGGGGTGCAGGTGGGATGAGCTCATGGCCTCCCACAGGTACACACTGCCAGGCGGCCAAGTGTATTTGCATATAATTTGCATGTGTTGATACAGCCTTCCCATCTCTGCATAGAGCGTTTCCAAGCTAACCTGTTATTACTGCTTCTCCAAAGCTTGGTTTTCCTAGGCGCTTGCACTGCTTACCCACCCACTGTCAGAAAGTCGTAGGCAGGGAGGCAGAATCTGAGCACCTGGAAAGTCAGGCCAGCATCCCTGGATCTTGGCTGCTCCCCTGGACAGCGAATTTCATCATGCCTCCCCGGGAAAATCTCAAGGAGACCACCCTGCATATAAGATGTTACCATGTGCCCAGAGCCAGGAACCCACTACAGCACATAGGCAACTTTATTCTCCTCAGGGCCCAGGGAGCTAATCTGATGGAGACCTTGACCCTAGCTCCTCCCAGAGCAAGTTTTTCAAGTTTGCGTGGGCATACCCTGTACTACAGATACTACTACTGAGTGAGTGAGTGAAAGTCATTCAGTTTTGCCCGACTCTTTGCAACCCTGTAGACAACACAGTCCATGGAATTCTCCAGCCCAGAATACTGGAATGGGTAGCCTTTTCTTTCTCCAGGGGACCTTCCCAACCCAGGAATCAAACCAGGGTCTCCTGCATTGCAGGTGGATTCATTACCAACTGAGTTATCAGGGAAGCCCATACTACTACTACTTGCAGCAAATATATAAAAATTCAGAATGCACTGAAATATATGTATGTGGGCATATATATATATATATCTT